>CM069914.1:119118254-119400157 GCA_036172215.1 Camellia granthamiana
CACGACATATTCGTCGTTGACATAATACCGTTAGGCAGTTGTTGTCAAATGGAATAATCTCAATAGATTATATAAAATCTAAAGAGAATATTGCGGATCCGTTAACAAAAGGTTTGACAAAAGAGCTAGTGTATAGTTCATCAAAGGGGATGGGATTAAAGCCTATTACATAAGAGTCGTCATAATGGTAATCCTACTTATATGATTGGAGATCCCAAGAACTAAGTTCAAAGGGACAACTAAGTTATGTATGGCTCGCCAGAAATCACCAAGGGATTAAAATTCCCTACCCATTCCTATGGTGAGAGTGATATCTGCAACATATGTTGTCTGCAGGGGCATAAGGATAAGCTTTGCTTTTAATGATTACTTAAATCTTGATTAAGGCATAAAATCAAGACGAGTATAAGAAGATACTCACAATAAGAATCACCTATATGAGTGTTGAACTGGGGCCGGTTCTATGAGAATGAAAGAGGCTACATTCTCTAGAAACACTCATGAAAACCAGGAGCGTTCAAGGCCAAAATGAACACAACAGTGAGAACCACGATGTGTTAGAAGATATTTTGTGTGAAATCTATTGTCTTGGCTTACACAAACGGCTGAACAATTCAAGGCATCGCGTCCATTGGTTAGCCAGTAAGTCCGATAGGTTATCACTAGGGAAGGTTCAAGGCCGAAAACTACCTATCCTGATGCAAGAATTTTCGACTTATACTCTTTCGTTAAGTCTGCATATTGTTGCATTTCGTTGTCATCAAATTCCATTCATGTGGGGGATTGTTGGAAATGGTTATAAAATTCTAGGTAAAACCAGAATTTTTTCCTAAGTTTGGTCTAATTTTTAGGTGGGCCCCGTGCATCGATTTACACAGGTCAAAGTGGTAACGCGTTCTATGCCGCGTTGTGATTCACGTGGTATATTTGGTTGTTCAAAACCATTACCGAGTGAATGGGAAATTGAAGCCAAAGTATGCTCCATGGAAATAGAGTTTTGGTGGAAATTCCTTAAAGGTTTGAATAAGGCTTGTCCTACATTGATTTGGTGAGAGGTTTTGAAAGGGTTTATAAGGCATGGGTTTGGTACTAGGGGTGTGCCCCAAGAGGGCCCCAATGGGTACTCAAGTGTTTTAGAGGGAGAGGTTATGGGAAAAATGGGCTAGACCCATTGGACCCAAAAATCAACACACGCGCGCGCGCCGTCGCCGCCGTCCGTCCGGTCGGTCGGGCGAGCTGGGCTGGGCTTGGGCGCGGGTGCGTGGTGTGAGGTTGGGTTGGGCTTGTTCGGCCCAATACTAATCTTCTTGGGCCAAAAACATTTGAATTTAATTCAAATAAACTGGTTTGGATTTTTTGTTCATCCAAACAGGGCCCTTCCCGTTTTCAAACAGAATTAAACTGGTCCGGTTTTTCCTGTTCATCCAAACAGGGCCCTTCCCAGAATTAAACTGGTTTGGATTTAATGATCATCCAAACAGAGCCCTTCCCGTTTTTTATCTGTTTGAATGGTTAACCCAACAGATTCAAATCTGTTTGAATTTAAACCCAACAGGTTTCATACCTGTTCAATTCAATTCAAAACCAAGAGCCACCTTTACATCTATAAATAGACTAGCCTCCCATTTGGATTTTCACTCAAATTTTCGTACTCCATCCTCTCTATAATTCTCTCTGCATTTTGCTGCATTTTTATTCTGAAAGAAAGAGTGTAAACACTTAGTGTGTTCGTAAGGCAAACAATTTGTAGTGCTACTATTGTTTGTAGAAGATCATTTCATCCTGGGAGATAGACGTCCAAATTCTGAAAGCACCGTGGAGAGGACGAATCTGTCTTAAGGACATAGTATTAAACACTGGACTTGATCAGAAAAGTTATTCAAAGAAATTAACCAAGTAAGTTGTTTAATATTATTCTGTTTTTAATTTGTTTATTTAATCAGATTTTAATTTTGTTTTTGTAACAAAATAAAATCTGTTATTTATTTATTTATTTTTATTTCGAGTTTGATTTTTGTAATCAAACATATTCTCTCCTTTTCTTTATTTCTTTAATTCTAATTGTTGTTTTGTACACAATAGAATTAAAATCTTTTAATTACAGTGAAGATTGTTCCAACACATGCTTGCTACAAATTCCAAGAAATATAAACACTATTAAGTACACATAGATTGTTCACTTTCACCAAGAATTTCAGTGATAACCAAACACAACATTTTGTGTAGTTACAGTGGGGTTCTAACTTCTAGTTCTAACTATTCTGGAAAAAAAGTGAGCTCAATTTATCTGCACTTTTGCTTGAAATTCAATGTGTAACGACAATGTTGTTTTGCTTTCCCGATAGTAAAAAAAGTATACAGATTGATACCTCTCAAATGAGATTATAATTTTATTTACTAAGCTCAACTGATAATGTGTGTGAACAAAACTCATATTGTAATTAGTTAAAACCGTGAGAATCTTCATTTTAAATGAGATTTATCAAACTTTAAAATTGAGTCAACACATTATTTTAACCAATAACAAAATATGTTTTGTTTATACACATACAAAATGTGTGAATTTCCTCAAATAGTTCCATATATACTTTTTCAATGATGAAGGCTGTTTTGCCAATAAGTGAATCACAGTTAAATTCTTTTCTAGAGTAGGAACGATTTTCCTGGTTCTTGGAGAAAATGGAAAAAATAAAAAACGATGGTTATTTTTACGAGTAAGCAAACTATATTTGACCAAGCCATTCAAACTGACAATTTTGTTCTGGCAAGGAGTTTCTGATAGTTTCAAACTCTATTCTTTTGGGTCAAAACCGCGAAATAACAATTTGAAAACTATATTACCCAAAAAGCTTGGGATCGGACTGACAAGACCCGGTCGGATCCGATTAAAATGTTTGCCCGAATCCAAATCCGTATCCGATTGTCCACATCCGCTAATGACCCATCCGAATCCGATCCAATTTATACAGATATCTGTACCACAAATCCGATCCCTTTTTTCTGGAAGAAAGAACTGAGTTTGATGCAACAACGATTTTTTTTTTCTTCCTCTCAAATTAATAGCCATAAACAATATCCAAATGGGTTTCTGATCTAAATTAGTGGTGGGTTGTCAGCAAATTCCAATGAAAATCAAGAAAGGATTAGAATTCCAACCTCAAAATCAACAAAGTTGAAACTATATTCAGCTTATTTACAGCTTCAGAACTCTCTTCGAAAATCTCATATAAAAGATACTACATAGCAAAAAAATAAAAACAGGAAACAGAAGCCACTCTGTTGATGTCAATTCGAATTTCAATCCCAAATCTCGTTTTGATCCCTACAATCTAGAGGCTTGATAATCAATCTTCAACGCTGACGGAGGCTCGATAATCAAACTTCACTGTTTGAAACACTATGACGCACTCCAGATCTAAGATTGTTGCGCAACAGAGAGTGAGGAAGACGAGATTACGTAATGCAGTTTCATGGCCGACCGCGAAAGAGAAATCGCAGATTGAGAATGGTGCAGAAATCTGAGAGATTGAGAGGGATAGCGTTTACATCTCGTTTGGGAAGAAAAAGTACGGCTGGGTTGATTTTTTTTTGTTTATTTCAATTTTTAACTTAATTTAAGTTAAAAGTTTGTGTTTGCTGCAATTAGTTAACCAACTTATAGTGCGCAACTGGTGTGGAGGAGTTAAATGACTTAAAAGTCCCTCTCAAATTTCACTATTTACGAAACTGCTACTATATATACTCTTTGATCTCTCTTGCACTAAATACTCTCGCCTTTTACACTCTTCTCCTCTCCATTCTGGCAATCGAGAAGAACAATCGTCGACTTCTCTGATCGCAGCAAATCGTGCTTGTAGAACAGTCCTCTACCTTTCTAAGAGCAGTTGTCCTCCTATTTTCCGTTCATCTGTACCGAAAATGTAAGATTTTATGACTGTGAAGTTATATACAAATGCATGGTTTTGTTTTTGGTTATGTGAAATGGTGTGCCAGTTGTGTGTGAGATTTCTCTTCTCGCTCGCTCTCTCTCTCTCTCTCTCTTTCCCTTCTCTCTCTGATTACGGTGAAATGTCCCTCTTCATCACTCTGTAATTAGGGTTGAAAACTCTTCTCTCTCTTCTTTACTCTCTAATTAGGGTTGAAAACCCTCTTTTTACTGTGATTTGTTATTTATTTATTTAATACTTACATGTTTTTCAATTTTAAATGCATAAATTTGTACTGGAGTAGGTGAAATTTGAGTTCAAAGTTGCATTCATTTCATGAGCTTCGTTAATGTGCATTTGATTATAAGAAAAATAAATTGTAGGGTTTCTGCATCCATAATTTTTGTTGTCTCTCCCTTTGTCTCTCTCTCTCTCTCTCTCTCTCTCTTTCCCTTCTCTCTCTAATTTTGGGTGATTTCTTCCATGTGTAAAGTAATGTTACCTTGGTATTAGGTTGGGTTGCAAAGTGACTAGTGTCTAGGTGTCAAGTAAGCCTTTGAAATATAGATCTCATGGAATTGTGCCGCTGAGCAATACCAAATTAAATATTAATAATTGTTTTTCCGTTTTAAGATTATAGTGGATTTTGAATGTGAGTGCTTAATGTGTTTGTGAAACCAAAAATCAGTCTTCATATTTAACTGCTTAATTGTGTTTGTTATTTGATTGTTACTTTCATCAGAGAAATGAATCGATTGAAACAAACCTGCATTGCAAAACCCAGAAGTGATTATCCTTGAAAAGTCTCTCCGTTTCAAAGTAATTTGGGTAGTTTTGCAGGGTGGGAAAGAATTTGAAAAAAAGAAGCGGAAAGAGAGGAGACAACTTGGACCAGAGAAGAGTAGAGAAGAGAGAAGAGTAGAGAATGAGAATGTATTTGCTTGAGAAATTTCTTTTTTTTTTTATTATTATTATCAAAAGATTACTGTTTGCTTTTGTGGTTGAGCAATAACAATTAATTAACATAAGGCTGCGTTTACTTGAAGATAATTTAGACAAGAATTGTAACCTTGGTTTTGAGATGTTAATCTGATTAGCATGTTTAAATATTACCTTATTGCTGTTTTAGGATAAAAATATGTTATGTTGTGTTCATGTTATTAGTGTTATTTGGTCTTATTTAGAATATAATTTTGATATCCTTAATGCTTTAAAGTTTCTACTTAAAATGATATGTGTTTTAGTTTTGATTGTTTTAAACGAAAATTTGTCTGTATTATTCTAAATTAGATTTTATTATTTTGATTAAAGAGAATATCAATGGTTGTTTAAACAGAAAGGAATGAAAAATGATACCATGCTGTGATTACTCAATATTGCCACTGCTGTAGAAGTTGCTTTGGTTGTGTGTGCAAGGGCATTAACATGTGTGAATCTATCCACAAAGACCTGTATTTCTTGTGCCAACTTTGGACAAGTCATGTTGCTGGTTAATCTATGTGTAACAATTTACATTTTTTTTTTTTTTTTTGGTCATATTAATATAAATTTTGAAGTTTACACCTTTAGTTGCAATACATCATTTGGACATGGACTTGATTGCAGATATATGAAATGGTGTCAAAAGAAATTGTGGCAAACGAATTGTCAATATGTTACAAACATTTTATTCAATCAATACTTCTTGGGTGCAATGTATTTACAATTAACTTCCCAATCAATTTTAGGGGATTTGGATTCAATTCTTCCTAATTAATGTAGAGGCATATCATTCTCTAGTAACTATTATTCTAATGCTGAGACCTTCGACTTGAGGTATGAGGCTTTGAAATGTGATTGTGGGCTAAGAGCTACCATACGGGTTACCGAGTTTGACAAGCCATCTAAAGGGAGACTATATTTCATTTGTAAGAAAAGAAATTGTCAATTTTGGAGGTGGTGTACCCCAAAATTTGTGACGATCGTAGAGAGGCTGAGGAACGAGAGAATGCTTGATCAAAATCAAAATATGGAGACTATAAGACTAAAAGTGAAGAACCAAATGCTTGAGCAATCCAATGCTTTCATGAAGCTGCTTGTTGTGGGTATGCTCACAATTTGTATTGTTATGTCAGTTACATTACTCTTCAAATGATGATAGGTGCCGTTTAGAGATACCTGGTGTTTTTGTGCTAATGTAGTTTACCATGAACTATTGTACTAAGCTTTGTACCCAATGAATGTTGATATGTTTGACGTAGTTTCCATGTATGATTATTTTGTACTAATCTAGCTATTGTAATGCAAGCAACGATGAATGAGTTTGTTTTAAAGAATTTTGTTCTTTCATAGAATGAGTACTCAAGAGGAAACACATTTTGAAAATAAGAAGAACACATGAAAATCAAGTCAAGTACCATCTGTTAAAGCTCACTGGGATGCAAAATCAAATGAAATTTTTATTAAGCTTTGTGTTAAGCAAGTGAAGGTTGGACACAGACCTGGTACACACTTAGATAGGGTCGGGTGGGAAAATGTGATAACTAAGTTTAAAAGTATGACTGGAAAAACATACTAATGAATACAAATGAAAAATCATTGGGATGTGTTGCAAAAAGATTGGCTTTGATAGAATAATTTGTTAAGGGGTGAGACATGCTTAGGCCGTGATACATTGATTGGAGCTATATTTGTATTTGATGAGTGGTGGACCAAGAAATTGAAGGTAAGTGAATTGCTTAATGTACATATTCTGTTTGTTTTTTGTTTTAACAGACTAAATTTTGTTACTTGAAATTGTTAAATTTTCCTTATTAATTGTTGCAGAGGTATCTTGATGTTGCTAAATTTTGGCGTATGCTGTTGCAATTCACCGAAGACTTAGACATACTATTCTCAGATGCAGCTGCTACAGGAGAATGGGCATACACCCCTCGCTCAGGGGTTATGCCTCACACTGATGAGATTCTGGAGGAATTTTATACCCCACATGATGCTGATTTGGAGGATGATGCTAATTTGGAAGTGGTTCATCCTTCAGATTTAAACAAAAAACGTCCATCAAACACTGATGGTTCATCAACCAAGAGTAAGACAAAGAAGAAATTTATTGGTGCAGCTCTACTTAACAAGACACTTGATCGTATAGTAAATGTGGTTGAGTCATCTTTAACAATTTCAACACAAACCTCATCAAGATATCTTTCAATTGCAGAATGTTTGGTGAAGTTGGAAACCATCCCTGGTGTGTCCCCTGATGATAAGCTGTATGTATGGGCTGCCGAATTGTTCTTAAGAGACAAGCGTCGTGAGTGCTTCATGAGTCTTCCTCCGGATGAAGTTCGGCTAAGGTTTCTGAAGTTAGAGATTGAGATGAAGAAGACCACCACAGGTTATCGCGGCTAATTGTTTCTGTAGTTGGATGTTGGTGAATTTCCTAATTATTTCATGTTAAAGACCTTTATTAAGACTTTTATTATTAATTGTGGACTGTTGTGTTAGACTCATTATTTTTTTTCTTTTATTAATATTGAGTATGCTAGACTTTTATGTTGGACTCATTATTTGAACTTTTATTAATATTCTGTTAGACTTTTATTATGTTGGACTTTGTCAGTTCAATGGTTGAATGGTTGGTAGGTAAATGTCATTTATTCTCAGATGTAATTTTTACTAGGTGGATGCCATTTGAATGGTAGGTGGCATTGACTTCAATATTGAATATGAGTGGTAGGTGTGACAACCCTCGCCACTGTTTACTGATATACCACTGATTAGTGCTAAACTATGGTTAAGCATGTTAAGTAACTGATCTGTTTGAAATTCTGAACTGATTGATTGAATGTATTAGTTTAAATGCAAGTCTATCTGTTTGGCTGCTAAATGATCTGTTCATGTTTTAAGTTCGAACTGTAAATTGAAGGCCTTATCGGCGGCCGAATCTGAAATTGATTAGTGTTTTATACTAAATAGAATTTATGTGATTTTATGGTAGATTTAATTTGAAATTGATTTGGAATGATTAAATTAGATTAAATAATGTTAAATTACATTAGTTGCATTATTTACCTTTTTGCCACATTAGTGGGCCACTTCATAAGACCTCTTGAGACTTGAATTTGTATCATTTTGTTGCATCATTCTCCATCTTCTTGGACAAAACCGACTAGAGAGAGGGAGAGTTAGGAGAAAACTTGAGTTCATCAAATTTAGCTTGTTAACTAGAAGAAATAGAAGAGAGATTGCATAATTGAGCTTCTAGACTTGGAATCGAAGACATAAGGTAGGATATTCATCTTCTTGATTGTGAATTCTAGTTGTACCTTGCATGGTTAATGAGTCTTTAGTGATCTAAGTCTAGAATTGGCTCTAACATGTTGAGTTAAGGCTTAAATCATGCATGCATGTACATGTTCTAGCATTTTGAGGTTGTTTTCATGGAAATTGCTACATGCATGTCCATATCTTGATTATAGTTCATGAATTCATCATGTTGTTGAAAGTTTAGACTCATTTGATCATGTATTGGAAGCTTTGATTTTAATTGAACACATGCATGTCTTATGTTCATCATGTTCTTGAAGTTTATTTGAAATTGTGTTTAATTGACTCACCTTTGGGCTTTGATTTTTGCAAATTGATCTTTGAAACATGACATATTATGAGTTTTAAAGTGTTTTCTAGAAAATTGGCCCAATGGAATCGAATTTGATGCTTTAAATATTGAGTTTTGTGTTTGGAGACAAATCTGGAAATTCCAGATTTTGGATCCACGCTCGAGCGGGGAACTCTGAGTACATGCATCCCGCTCGAGCGGGGAAAGTAACGCTCGAGTGTGAAATGCGTGTATCCAGTACTTTTCATATGTTTACAGTTCGCTCGAGCGAGGGAATGCACGCTCGAGTGAGGACTTGTGTCTCACGCTCGAGCGGAGGTCGAGCACCCATCGAGCGTGAATTGCATACATCCAGTACTTTTGCTTGAGTTTACCATCCGCTCGAGCGAAGGAAGTCACGCTCGAGCGGAGCTCCTTTATCTGCATGTCCGCTCGAGCGTATAAAGCCACGCTCGAGCGTGGACCCCTGTTTTAGCAAATTTTGAAAAGTGTTTTAAAGTGCACCTTTGCATCCTCTTTCCATCCTAGGCATTCCTAGGGCATGTTTAAGGCATCTTAATGAGGATATTGATGTAGAACCACACCGAGTCAAGTTAGGGACTAAGTCATTGATTCCCAAGTGTGTAACTTAGTGTGTGTTCATTCTGTAACTGTGTAGGGTTGGCATCCGAGGACGCTCATTAGCCGCTTATAGCCCAGTGCTCTGTGAGTAATAATGTTGTAAAGATATGTTCAATCATGAATATTTTCTGAATGATCTACTGTACTGCTTTCTGAAATGATATTTCTTACTGAATGAATGATGTCCTATTGATGAACTGTACTCGTGGTATCCATAGCAACTTATTGTTACTGTACTGTTACTGTACTGCTACTGTCATAGAGATCTCTATCGGTTCCCATGTTGGAACCACTACTGTTTACTGTTATGATGGCCATCAACTGATTGTTCGGTCTGTTAAGATCTACTGTACTGTTTTGCTATTGGATATACCACTTATAACTACTATGGTTTCTAAATGACTGATATGACTGTTTAATGACTGAAAGGATATTCATTCTTAACTTCTTTACACAGTTGTTATTCACTGGGCTTTAGCTCACTGTTTATATATATATGTAGGTGTCCAAGCACCGGATCGGAGCTAGGAGCGTTGGGTTTAACTCCCTTTTTGTCAAGCCAACCACCGTGCCTCACTAAGAGGTTCCAAGTCATTCTAGTTAGGGCTTTTTGGGGTGTTTTAGATTCATCCTTGTAGACGTCCCCGAACGCATCCCGGGGAAGGAGTGCGAGTCCCCCCCGTTCTGGTTCGATATTGGGTCACTACAGTTCGAAGGACTCAAATGTCACGGTTCTAAATCTTGAACCAAAGAGTCCAAATCCGGCAAATCGTTTTGAAAACAGATTTTTTGAAAGAAGTGCCAAACATGGACTGCTTTGCCAGATACAGAGTCGCCACCTAAATATTTTTTAATGGGAAATTTAGGAAACCCTGACTCGGTGCCAAAGGCCACGTGTCCGTCATCACCAAAGTTGCCTTGGCTCGGGAACTTGGGTACGATTGGGGAAGGTCACTTCGTGAGCACCCTCGCTCGCCCGGTCAAAGACCGGCCTCTACTAACCATGATATCTGTTTTTGAAAACATTGTGTGTTCTTATTCCGGTTATTAGCCTAGGTTACTATGTGATGCGCACGGCATACAAGTATAGACTGAGTCGTCTGAATTGGAACAAAACATTTCATGTTCGTTTGTTTGAAAGATGGTTTGCTACCCGCAGGTAGGCTTAAGATGCAGATTTTGCCACCCTCAGGTGGGCTTAGAAAACATGGTATTGCCACTATCTAGTGGGCTTAAAACAAACATTCGATGAATTGTCCCAATCCAAATAACACAACCTCCACCCACAGGAATTCAGGCAGTTATATCACATAAGCAAATAGTCCTCATGGCAAGCATGCTATCATGGCAGTCACTCACACGCATGCAAGGATGCTAAAGCATAAAAACTCACCGAGTACTCCAAGCCAAAACAAAAGCTGATTAGAAATCATGCATGATCCTAAGTATACAGAAATGCCTAATGCAACACATGCGAAAATGCAAACTATAGCAGGCTCGGCTATTCTAAACATGGCATATGGAATGCTACAACTAACACGTATTCAATTTGGAATTGAAATACAAATGCAGTTTGTATGATGCGCCGAGCCCGGTGTATGCAAAACAGATGAATGATGCAAACATGCTGTCATACTGTATGCTAATTGAAATATGCCCTAATCTAACCATCATAAGCAGGTAAATAAAAGGGAAGAAATACGTGGGGTTGGAAGACATACATCACACTCACCCACACTTATTACAATTATGCCCTCGCGCAGAGGGTCCGAATAAATATACAGTCCCAAATGAAAGAATAATACGGTCCGAATAATAATACAGATCCCTAATTAATTAACAAATTAATTAAGAAAAACTGTAAACTGGCATGCAAGCCAGGGACTGCCTTGCTTCTGATGAACGATGTATGTTTGGGCTGCCTTGCGCGGAAATCCACTGGGATGCCTCAATTAGCCTCTGTTTGCAATGTTTCTCGAAATGCGTGCCAGACTCCGAAAAGTTACTGATTCTTCATTTTGCTGCAACAGAGAGCAGGAAAAGGGCATAGCAATGTATTTCACAAATATATGCATGCCTCGATCCTCGTGCCACCAATCACGCATATCGATGCATGATGGCCGAGTAGCCGAATTGCACAACTCAATATAGGATGAATGCATGTGAATGCTACAACAAAACCTAACTCCATCATGGATAATCCGGAGTGTCGGTGACTTGGGAATTGAGATCCGTTTCGTCACTCGGAGTACGGAACGTACCTCGTTTCCCGTGCCCGGGCTAACTCCTATCCCGAACACGATGCAATATGCATGATATGCATGAAATGCAACTAAGATACAACCCTAACATACACAATGCTATGAAAATGAGATGTCTCGGAATGCGTGCACACGGGCACGCAAACCGAGAAAATGATCCTAAGGCATAAAATGGCATACTCAATACAATTGGACTTACACTAACATGAGAGGGCCTCAGCCACACTCACATAAGAGGCCGTGAGATGAAAATGAGATGCCTCGAAATGCGTGCACACGGTCACGCAAACCGAGGCAATGGCATACGGAATGCGATGATGCTAAAATGACATACAGAATGCAAAGTGGACTTATATTGACATGAGTGGGCCTCAGCCACACTCACATAAGAGGCCGTCGGATAAAAAATGAAGTGCCTCGAAATGCGTGCACACGGGCACGCAAAATGAGGAAGTGGCATACGCAATGCCGTATGGGCTTACACCGACACGAGTGAACCTCAGTCACACTCACATAGGAGGCCGATGGATGAAAGTGAAGTGCCTCGAAATGCGTGCACACGGGTACGCAAAACGAGGCAATGACATAAAGGCATGAAATGACATACGAAATGAAATGAGGGCTTACACCAACATGAGAGGGCCTCAGCCGCACTCACATAAGAGGCCGCCGGATGAAAATGAAGTGCCTCGAAATGCGTGCCCGTGGGCACGCAAACCGAGAAATGGCCCGAAGGCATGGAATGACATACGAAATGAAATGAGGGCTTACACCAACATGAGAGGGCCTCAGCCGCACTCACATAGGATGCCGATGGATGAAAGTGAAGTGCCTCGAAATACGTGCACACGGGCACGCAAACCGAGAAATGGCCCGAAGGCATGGAATGACATGCAAAATGAGACATGGCATATGGAATATGGAACATGCAAATTTCAGCAGCCAAAATGATGCAAAACAGCCCCCGAATCATAGCAAAATTATACCCGATGCCCGAAATAAGTCCCGAAATGCAATGGAATGGCCTACAGCTATGTCAAACATGCACAATATGGACATAAAGTGTAAAGACAGATGCTAGGCAGTCCCTAAACTAGCATTTTTACAGTACGAAGCATGACCAAACAACAATCATAGATGGGGCAAAAACAGCATGCAAAAATGAGGGAAAAAGGGGAAATAATGAAGTAAGTGGTATATGCAATGCTCAAACTGAAAAATACAGTTCTACAACACTGAAGAGGGACCAAAAATATGAACATTTACAGCTTATGGTAACCCCCAAAACAGTATGTAGATATGCTCAACATAGCATGCAAAATATGAGCCAAAAGAGGGCTATAAAGAGAGGTATACCAAGCATTCACCAAACAGCCTAAGACCCTTAATGAAATATGTCAAGAAGATCAAAATATGACTCTTTCCAGACCTGATGATGGCCGAAAACAGAATCTAGATAGGCTTAACAAAGCATGCAAAAATGGGGGTCAAAGAGGGGTATAATGACAAGTATAACATGGAGACCCCCAACAAAGTTGATCCCTTCTACAATGTTGTAGAGGGACCCAAAATAAGCCTACTCACAGTTCATGACATGCTCCAAAACAGATCACATGTAGGCCAAATAAATCATGCAAATTTACGGTAAATGTGAGAGATTATGAAGTA
The DNA here is from genome assembly GCA_036172215.1 of Camellia granthamiana. Taxonomy (NCBI): domain Eukaryota; kingdom Viridiplantae; phylum Streptophyta; class Magnoliopsida; order Ericales; family Theaceae; genus Camellia; species Camellia granthamiana. The sequence continues at coordinate 119,131,325 of CM069914.1, forward strand.
AGTGCATGATAGAGAGGCCAAAAAGGGTTGAGCCCTTCTTCAATGTTGAAGAGGGGCTCAAAATAGGCCCACTCACAGTTTACATCAGGCTCGAAAACAGATCACGCATAGGCCAAATATTCAATGCAAAATAATGGCATACAAGATGATATTGAAACAAGTGCAAGATGGAGGGCTAAAACAGGGTTGAGCCCTTGAACAAACATGAAGAATAACTCAAAATAGACCTAGTTTCAGTTAAGGTCGGAGCTCAAAACAGTGAGCAAGTAGGCTTAAGAAATGAAGCAAGAAAATGCTACAAAAGAGGGAAATAGAGACTTACTCTTGAAGACAAGTCTTGGCTGTCTCTTGGCTTGAGGAATGTTGCTTCTAAGCCTCTAAGAACCTCTCCTTACTGCTGGAAATGGAGTGGTGGCGGTGGTGCTTGAAGATGGTGAAATATGTATTTAAGCTCTTAAGAGAGTTTTTTCCAACCCTAATGAAGGAGCTGGGAGGCCCCTTATATGGACCAAAAAAAGGGTGTAAAGGTGGAGGGAAATGCACCCAAGCTTTCCCTCCCAAAATATTCCCCGGATCCAGATCTTTTCTGGGGGAAACAGCTATACAGCTGTAAAGTGTGGACTGAGAGGGTCATGGCCGGCCTCTCACTTTTCTTGGAGGTGGCCGGCTGGCCACCCCCCATGGCCGGTCGGCTAGGGTTCAAAAGGTTCAATGAAAATTTCTGGCCGGCCACCAAAGGTTGGTGTCCTCCCATGTGTGTACAACAAGGCCTTGTGGTTGGAATTTGGCAACTCTGAAACAGGAGAGAGAATAGGCCACTTAAAAGAGGGGTTCAAAAGGGTCAATGAGGATTACTGGCCGGCCATGTGTTTTTAGGGTCCTCCCATGTGTGTACAACACAAATATGTGGTTTTGGCTCGAAGAAAATGGCCCTAGGGTGTTCAACATTAGCCCGGAAGTGAGAAAAACGGGCGCCGGGGGGCGCCGGAGGAGCATAACTGGTTGTTGAGACAATTGCTGGCCTCCCACCCTCCAATGACCTTCCTTATGGTAAAACAGAGGTACCTGCCAAAAATGAACGAAAACCAATGCAAAACGAATGCTCGGGGGCCAAAACACGCAGTTCGGGATCCCGAAAACCGGCTGTTAAGCACCGAAAGTGGTGTTTGGCTACGAAGTGGGTATCTGAGACCCCAGTGTCCCTTGAAAGGGAGTAAATAAGATGTATGCCAAAAACTGGAGGAATCGGAGATGGTTAGGCGGTCCCGAACCGAGGCACACGGCCTGACGGCTCCGAAAACCGGGAACCGGGCTCCGAAATGGGCAAAATGGCCTACGGGCATGAAATGTAGCCCACGGCCACTGAGAGATAGTCTACTGGACCTCTCCCTCCCCTCAGGAAAGAAAACAGAGAAAACCGAGTCTGGTTCGCAAACCGAGGCAAGGCACAGAAGAGGGTTCGGAAGTCCGGAGGCAGGGCGCACGGCCGCGACTCTGAGACTTCTGAACGAGCACAATATGCAACATCACCGAGCGCTCAATCGGTGACGTCTGAGTCTTACGGTCGGTCAAAAATGGGGTGTCTACAATCCTTTCTGTCTCTGTTTTTGTATAGACTGACTGTACCTGTACTGTACTGTTCTAATAGGGATTAGGTCCCTGTCTTGGATGATTGTATATGTATGTATATACTGTTTTGGTCCTGAATGTGAATATGTATGAAAAGTCTTTTTTTGCATACAGACTGTCACAGCTCATTGGACATCTTTTATTACTATTTTGGCTTCCGCCAGCCCCTGTACTCTGTATTACTGTTATTACTGTTAAGCAGGTCTTCAGTAATCACGGATTACTGGCCGGTTACGGTGCTAAACCTATAGGGACGAGTTTGGGTCGTGACAATAGGTGAATGGTTAAACGCAATGTGGTACTCTATGACTATTTAATAATTTTCATTTAAAACACATCATTTATAAGCAATATCATCTCTTTAATATTTTATGTTAAATAAAAATTAAATAGATAAATAATGTGTTTTTATTTTCTAAAATTAGGAATTTTACTCCATAATTTTTTGTGCTAAAATTACAAACTTACATCACCATCCCGTACCGAACTATTACACATTATTATAGAATTTTGATTTGTTCCTATTAATAATGATTTTTAATTTCTTATACTTAAATTTAGCTCATAAAATTATTATTATCTTAATGTTGATCATGATTTTTTTAAAATAAAAAATTATAAATAATAAGTACTCACTCTAATTTAATCTCCTGGCTCTGCACTTTCCTTCTCTACGAATGAGCCATCTGTAGCCTCTGTATAATGCTCCATTACAGGAAGTGCAGTTTTTTTACAGTCAAAATCCGTTGGCAACACGCTGGGCTTCCATAGAGAATCCCTACACCACCTTGATGAGATACGAAAATGAGATTAAAACCAAGACAGACAAAAATTACAATTGATTGAATTGTAGAACCAAATGTTACCTAGTGAAGTAGTCATGTTCTGTAGATAGACCGAATTTTTCACATGGCGAAAACCACTTGCTTAGAGAATCCTTTCCTCTGCCGCTGACAAAGAAAACAATGTTCTTGGGATCATTGGATAATCCATTTTAGTATTTTATCATCAAATCAATCAATGTATGACTAGCTATTCTAAGGTATCGTATCTTATGTGGAACCCCTACATTTTTCTACTTGTTGGACCATTCCACGTATCAGGAATAGCAAGAATTTTTGGAAGCTACCAGTTTCTTATCAAGTGCCATAATAAATCGATGATGCCCAAAATAGTAGAACTCCTTGAGCCATCCTAAAGCAAAGATGGGCAAATTCATTGACAATGTGGCATTTATCTCCTGGACAGAAACAGTTTTTACCGTATTTTATTTTTTATTATTATTTAAATTCAGGATATCTGCTGAGAACTAAATGACAAAACGAATTTTGTCTTGAAAAAATGCCCTACTTATGTTAGTTACCTGTTCCCAGTGATATGCAAATTGCAACTGATGAATTGTTTTATTTCCACAAGATTTTTGGAAACAAAAATGCTAGGCTTCAGGAAAATTTTTCAGGAAAAGCTTCAGGAAAATGGAGGAGGAGGAGGAGGAGGAGGAGGAGGAGGAGGAGGGGAGGAGGAGGAGGCCGATCATTGCAGCCGCCGTTGGTCGTCTGCCCAGCCCCGCCGTCGCACGCCTCTGCCTCTGCCCAGTCCCGCCTCCGCCTCCTTCCATTTTGATGGGCCCCTCCAGTTCCTCCTCCTCCTCCATTTTCCTGAAGCTTTTCCTGAAATATTTTCCTGAAGTCTAGCATTACTCTTTTGGAAATACTACTTTTTGAGCAGCAACAACAAAATTTTTATTGAGAAAAATTACTATTAGCCACTGACTCTCTTTGTGTTAGAAGAAAAATTATTGAATGCCCTTTAAACATTGCTCCACATCCATCATCAATTAATAATATTTTTCAACGCATCAGTATAAAATAAAAGTAATATAGCTCTCGCTAAATAAATCAATCACATTTAAAAATAAAAAAATATGATTCCAAATCCACCCAATCTTCAATCTACTTCGAGATGACTTTGGGTCTTTAAATCGCTTTTGAGTAAAACTAATGCATAGCAACGTGTTGAAGAAAGAATTGTGCAATAAGAAAATTATGAATAAACAACAGAGAGAATTTTTCTCTAAAATTTTAATAATCAATAATCGAAAGCTTCATAGTCAGGAGCTTACCACGAAATTTGTAATTGTAGAGAAACCCCACCTATACTAGAAAACAATAGTAATAGACAATTACTTGCTAATCAATCTAAAATAAAGAAAAAAATACCAAAAAATGACAATTGACTTTAGATAACCCAAAAGTATTGATCCGCACTTCATTGGAAGTTCCAATGCAATAACAGTTCTTCCCAACCTCTCTATGTAGACAAGAGATGTGGATTCTCATTGTTTGTTATTCTCGAGTCAGGACAGTGAGAAGTTCTTCCCAACCTCTCTATGTAGACAAGAGATGTGGATTCTCATTGTTTGTTATTCTCGAGTCAGGACAGTGAGAAGATGCTAACTCTGTTTAAAACTTCTCCTGGGTGGGGTTCAGTTTCCTGCATCAAGCCCCAATTGCCTACTTCAAATTTCAGATGTGTATCGGTGGAATTTCAATACGTATTATTCAAACCCAATTCACAGCATATACAGCCGATTCGGTTCCCATAGTTTTTTTTTTCCTTGCTGATAATGACTTTTTAATAATTCAATGTTTGCCTCAACCAATTATTGATACCTATTGCTCGGTTCTCTGGATACAAATATTGATTCATCTCCCCATATCAGTATTTAAACATTAACTTAGGGTGGTTCTAAGCATGATGGAAAATAAATGAGCTCAAATTATCTGCACTCTTGTAAACAATGGTAAATTTGAAATATCACTAATCAACAAAGATTACATTGATCATTTAAGGCCTTCTGATCTGAGAAGGCATATATATAGTTCATACACTTGAGAGAGAACCTAGACATTTAAAAGAAAGAGAGAAAACAACAAAATTGTACAGAGCAATATTCAAAGCCCAAATAAATCACACATATTAAAAGTGACCATTCTTAGGGGATATCTTCAGTGACAAGTACTTTACTATATTCCATGCTTGCTTGCAATTCAATCTCTTCACCATGTGTTTTCTTGCACTGAAAATATAAGACCGTGTAGGTCAAGTAGTGAAACATTGTCACCAGGCCAGAAAAAACTGTCAGAAAAAACCCGATTATCATCTGGGTCGATAATGATTTTGGATCTCTGATCATCCTAGAACACTGAACTACAACAATCGATGCTAGCAACACAAAAATGTTTAGAGCAAATCCGTGTAGCCTCTTCCCCTTGATAAGTCCTCCAGCTTTTCCTAGTGCTCCAATTCCATAACAATTCTCTTCAAGCACCGAAATCACCAACGCCAAAACCCAAACAACCGATAAGTATGTCCAGAAAATCAAGGCAACAATACCAAATGAGATGGAGATGGCTTTTAAGGTGAAAGGATGATCACAAAAAACCACAAGAGGAATTAGTAAAACCAATGCAAAGAAAATGTAACCGTAGAGATAAATAGTGATGTGAAATGAAGTGATGAATGGTCTTACACACGACCTTGTCAACCTTGACAGAAAATCATTGAAAGACAAGGCCTTATCCTGGTATGCTATGGCTGATACTAAAATTGTTGATACCATAGAGAAAAGAGAGATGATCAAGGAAGCGAGCAAGATAGCCGATTCAATTCCTATGATGGTTCGTACATCTATTTTGACACCAAGAAGCAAATCAGCAAAACCGGGGCTCCCGGGGCCTGCAAGAAGTAAAAGGGTTTCCTTGGAAAGCAAATCGTGGATCACCGGTTTGGTGGAGAAGATGTTGGTAAATAAGAGAAGAGAGTTGAGGAGGATGGAGACTGTGGTTATGGTGGCCATGAACTGCCCATTTTTGGCTAGGACTTTGATGGATTCCCTCAGAATTACCACAAAACTAGAAAACTCATACAAACCCATAGCAGTGTCCAAGATCAGTGATCTACACAAGCTCTTTGTCCCAAGCGAAGGGTCAGTGGTGTTTAAATATTGGTTGTCATTTTGGTTTGAATTGGTCCTTTTTATGGTGAAAGCTGGTTAATTTATTGTATTATCCTCAGGTTTTAATTGTAGACTAAGCTCTTAGAGTTGTGTTTGTTTGCTCTAAGAGAAGGGTCAATCATGTTTAAATATTGGTTGTGTCATTTTGGTTTGAATTGGTCCTTCTATGGTGCAAGCTGGTTAGTTTATTATAATGACCTCAGGTTTTAATTGTAGACTATTCATTATGTGGTTGACAAAAATGAAAATAACACAGAAATAAATTACAAAATGGGACACACACGTCTCTGAAGCCCACACACTTTGGGCCTCACAAACACTTGAATGCCTGTATTCGGTTCTGTGATTTATTGTGTTAGTAGAACTGTTATGTGATAAATTAATAAAACCATCATCATCTACAGATACGTCAATAACCCAAAATGAATTTTAAAAGTACTAGTGAATAAAAAGAACGTAGGTTCTCCGTTTTTCTTTTCAAAGTAAAAGAAAACTAGAACATGCTTGCTACAAATTCCAAGCACTATAAACACTATTAAGTACACATAGATTGTTCACTTTCACCAAGAATTTCAGTGATAACCAAACACAGCATTTTGTGTACTACAGTGGGGTTCTAACTTCTAGTTCTAACTATGCTGGAAAAAAAGTGAGCTCAAATTATCTAAACTTTTGCTTGAAATTGTGTAATGACAATGTTGTTGTGCTTTCCCAATAGTAAAAAAATTATACAGATTGATACCCCTCAAATGAGATTATGATTTTATTTACTAAGTTGAACTGATAATGGGTGTGAACAAAATTCATATTGTAATTGGTTAAAACCGTGAGAATCTTCATTTTAAATGAGAATTATTGAACTTTAAAATTGAGTCGACACGTTATTTTAACCCATAACAAAATATGTTTTGTTTATACACATTTCAAAATGTGTGAATTTCTTCAAATAGTTCCATATATACTTTTTCAATGATGAAGGCTGTTTTGCCAATAAGTGAATCACAGTAAAATTCTTTTCTAGAGTAGGAACGATTTTCCTGGTTCTTGGAGAGAATGGAAAAAATAAAAAACGATGGTTATTTTTACGAGTAAGCAAACCATATTTGACCAAGTCATTCAAACTGACAATTTTGTTCTGGCAAGGAGTTTCTGATAGTTCCTAACTCTATTCTTTTGGGTCAAAACCCCGAAATAACAATTTGAAAACTATAGGTACCCAAAAAGCTTCGGATCGAACTAACAAGACCCGACCGGATCTGATTAAATGTTTGCCCAAATCCAAATCCAAATCCGTATCCGATTGTCCACATCCGCTAATGAGCCATCCGAATCCGATCCAATTTGTACGGATATCTGTACCACAAATCCGATCCGTTTTTTCCGGAAGAAAGAACTGAGTTTGATGCAACAACGAATTTTTTTTTTCTTCCTCTCAAATTAATAGCCATAAACAATATCCAAATGGGTTTCTGATCTAAATTAGTGGTCGGTTGTCAGCAAATTCCAATGAAAATGCCAACCTCAAAATCAACAAAGTTGAAACTATATTCAGCTTATTTACAGCTTAAGAACTCTCTTCGAAAATCTCATATAAAAGATCCTACATAGCAAAAAAATAAAAACAGGAAACAGAAGCCACTCTGTTGATGTCAATTCGAATTTCAATCCCAAATCTCGCTTTGATCCCTACAATCTAGAGGCTTGATAATCAATCTTCAACGTTGACGGAGGCTCGATAATCAAACTTCACTGTTTGAAACACTATGACGCACTCCAGATCTAAGATTGTTGCGCAACAGAGAGTGAGGAAGACGAGATTACGTAATGCAGTTTCATGGCCGACCGGCGAAAGAGAAATCGCAGATTGAGAATGGTGCAGAAATCTGAGAGATTGAGGCCTATTTTGGGGAAGGATAATAACGCTGGGTTGCGTTTTTGATGAAAACGCTGGAGGGAAGCGTAAAAAATGAGGTTGAAAAATTACGTAATTATTTGTTTATATTTTGTGGATTTGGGTAAAATGTAATTTTTTAAGTTGGGTGAGAATATTTTAGTCATTTTAGTGTGATGTGACACCATAAATAAATATTAATTCAAAAAAAAAGTAGTTTTTTATCAACTTCCCAAATCACTCTCAAAAAGCTTGGTTAAAAATAAAAAAACTACTTTTTACCATCTTCCCAAAATAGGCCTGAGAGAGATAGCGTTTACATCTCGTTTGGGAAGAAAAAGTACGGCTGGGTTGATTGTTAAAACGGATTATAAATGATGTGATAGGACTGATAAGCTATTTCTTTTAACTGTTAACTTTTAATTTAAGTTAAAAGTTTGTGTTTGGTGCAATTAGTTAACCAACTTATAGTGCGCAACTGGTGTGGAGGAGTTAAATGACTTAAATGTTCCTTCTAAATTTCACTATTTACGAAACTGTTACTATATATACTCTTTGATCTTTCTTGTGCTAAACACTCTCGCCTTTTGCACTCTTTTCCTCTTCTTTCTGGCGATCGAGAAGAACAATCGTCGACTTCTCTGATCGCAGCAAATCGTGCTTGTAGAACAGTCGTCTACCTTTCCAAGAGCAGTCGTCCTCCTATTTTCCGTTCATCTGTATCGAAAATGTAAGATTTTATGACTGTGAAGTTATATACAAATACATACATACATACATACATACATATATAATCGATGTTTTGTTTTTGGTTATGTGAAATGGTGTGTCAGTTGTGTGTGAGATTTCTCTTCTCGCTCGCTCTCTCTCTCTCTTTCTCTCTCTTTCCCTTCTCTCTCTGATTACGGTGAAATGTCCCTCTTTATCACTCTGTAATTAGGGTTGAAAACTCTTCTCTCTCTTCTTTACTCTCTAATTAGGATTGAAAACCCTCTTTTTACTGTGATTTGTTATTTATTTATTTAATACTTACATGTTTTTCAATTTTAAATGCATAAATTTGGTACTGGAGTAGGTGAAATTTGAGTTCAAAGTAATATTCATTTCATGAGCTTCGTTAATGTGCATTTGATTATAAGAAAAATAAATTGTAGGGTTTTTGCATCCATAAATTTTTTTGTCTCTCTCCCTTTGTCTCTCTCTCTTTCCCTTCTCTCTTTGATTTTGGGTGATTTCTTCCATGTGTAAAGCAATGTTACCTTGGTATTAGGTTGGGTTGCAAAGTGACTAGTGTCTAGGTGCCAAGTAAGCCTTTGAAATATAGATCTCATGGAATTGTGTTGCTGAGCAATACCAAATTAAATATTAATAATTGCTTTTTCGTTTTAAGATTACAGTGGATTTTGAATGTGAGTGCTTAATGTGTTTGTGAAACCAAAAATCAGTCTTCATATTTAACTGCTTAATTATGTTTGTTATTTGATTGTTACTTTCATCAGAGAAATGAATCGATTGAAACAAACCTGCATTGCAAAACCCAGAAGTGATTATCCCTGAAAAGTCTCTCCATTTCAAAGTAATTTGGGTAGTTTTGCAGGGTGGGAAAGAATTTGAAAAAAAGAAGAGGAAAGAGAGGAGAGAACTTGGACCAGAGAAGAGTAGAGAAGAGAGAAGAGTAGAGAATGAGAATGTATTTGCTTGAGAAATTTCTTTTTTTTTTTAGTATTATCAAAAGATTACTGTTTGCTTTTGTGGTTGAGCAATAACAATTAATTAACATAAGGCTGCGTTTACTTGAAGATAATTTATACAAGAATTGTAACCTTGGTTTTGAGATGTTAATCTGATTAGCATGTTTAAATATTACCTTATTGGTGTTTTAGGATAAAAATATGTTATGTTGTGTTCATGTTATTAGTGTTATTTGGTCTTATTTAGAATATAATTTTGATATCCTTAATGCTTTAAAGTTTCTACTTAAAATGATATGTGTTTTAGTTTTGATTGTTTTAAACGAAAATTTGTCTGTGTTATTCTAAATTAGATTTTATTATTTTGATTAAAGAGAATATCAATGGTTGTTTAAACAGAAAGGAATGAAAAATGATACCATGCTGTGATTACTTAATATTGCCACTGCTGTAGAAGTTGCTCTGGTTGTGTGTGCAAGGGCATTAACATGTGTGAATTTATCCACAAAGACCTGTATTTCTTGTGCCAACTTTGGACAAGTCATGTTGCTGGTTAATCTATTTGTAACAATTTACAATTGTTTTTTTTTGGTCATATTAATAGAAATTTTGAAGTTTACACCTTTAGTTGCAATACATCATTTGGACACGGACTTGATTGCAGATATATGAAATGGTGTCAAAAGAAATTGTGGCAAACGAATTGTCAATATGTTACAAACATTTTATTCAATCAATACTTCTTGGGTGCAATGTATTTACAATTAACTTCCCAATCAATTTTAGGGGATTTGGATTCAATTCTTCCTAATTAATGTAGAGGCATATCATTCTCTAGTAACTATTATTCTAATGCTGAGACCTTCGACTTGAGGTATGAGGCTTTGAAATGTGATTGTGGGCTAAGAGCTACCATAAGGGTTACCGAGTCTGACAAGCCATCTAAAGGGAGACTATATTTCATTTGTAAGAAAAGAAATTGTCAATTTTGGAGGTGGTGTACCCCAAAATTTGTGATGATCGTAGAGATGCTGAGGAACGAGAGAATGCTTGATCAAAATCAAAATATGGAGACTATAGGACTAAAAGTGAAGAACCAAATGCTTGAGCAATCCAATGCTTTCATGAAGCCGTTTGTTGTGGGTCTGCTCACAATTTGTATTGTTATGTCAGTTACATTACTCTTCAAATGATGATAGGTGCCGTTTAGAGATACCTGGTGTTTTTGTGCTAATGTAGTTTACCATGAACTATTGTACTAAGCTTTGTACCCAATGAATGTTGATATGTCTGACGTAGTTTCCATGTATGATTATTTTGTACTAATCTAGCTATTGCAATGCAAGCAATGATGAATGAGTTTATTTTAAAGAATTTTTTTCTTTCATAGAATGAGTACCCAAGAGGAAACACACTTTGAAAATAAGAAGAACACATGAAAATCAAGTCAAGTACCATCCGTTAAAGCTCATTGGGATGCAAAATCAAATGAAATTTTTATTAAGCTTTGTGTTAAACAAGTGAAGGTTGGACACAGATCTGGTACACACTTAGATAGGGTCGGGTGGGAAAATGTGATAACTAAGTTTAAAAGTATGACTGGAAAAACATACTAATGAATACAAATGAAAAATCATTGGGACGTGTTACAAAAAGATTGGCTTTTATAGAATAATCTGTTAAGGGGTGAGACAGGCTTAGGCCGTGATACATTGATTGGAGCTATATTTGCATCTAATGAGTGGTGGACCAAGAAATTGAAGGTAAGTGAATTGCTTAATGTACATATTCTGTTTGTTTTTTTGTTTTAACAGACTAAATTTTGTTACTTGAAATTGTTAAATTTTCCTTATTAATTGTTGTAGAGGTATCCTGATGTTGCTAAATTTTGGCGTATGCTGTTGCAATTCACCGGAGACTTAGACATACTATTCTCAGATGCAGCTGCTATAAGAGAATGGGCATACATCCCTCGCTCAGGGGTTAGGCCTCACACTGATGAGACTCTGGAGGAATTTCATACCCCACATGATGCAGATTTGGAGGATGATGCTGATTTGGAGGTGGTTCATCCTTCCGATTTAAACAAAAAACGTCCATCAAACACTGATGGTTCATCAACCAAGAGTAAGACAAAGAAGAAATTTACTGGTGCAGTTCTACTTAACAAGACACTTGATCGTATAGTAAATGTGGTTGAGTCATCTTTAACAACTTCAACACAAACCTCATCAAGATATCCTTCAATTGCAGAATGTTTGGTGAAGTTGGAAAGCATCCCTGGTGTGTCCCATGATGATAAGCTGTATATATGGGCTGCCGAATTGTTCTTAAGAGACAAGCGTCGTGAGTGCTTCATGAGTCTTCCTCCAGATGAAGTTCAGCTGAGGTTTCTGAAGTTAGAGATTGAGTTGGAGAAGACCACCACAAGTTATCGCAGCTAATTGTTTCTGTAGTTGGATGTTGGTGAATTTCCTAATTATTTCATGTTAAAGACCTTTATTAAGACTTTTATTATTAATTGTTGACTGTTGTGTTAGACTCATTATTTTTTTTTCTTTTATTAATATTGAGTATGCTAGACTTTTATGTTGGACTCATTATTTGGACTTTTATTAATATTCTGTTAGACTTTTATTATGTTGGACTTTGTTAGTTCAATGGTTGAATGGTTAGTAGGTAGATGTCATTTATTCTCAGATGCAATTTTTATTAGGTGGATGCCATTTGAATGGTAGGTGGCATTGACTTCAATATTGAATATGAGTGGTAGGTGTGACAACCCTCGCCATTGTTTACTAATATACCACTGATTAGTGCTAAACTGTGGTTAAGCATGTTAAGTAACTGATCTGTTTGAAATTTTGAACTAATTGATTGAATGTATTAGTTTAAATGCAAGTCTATCTGTTTGGCTGCTAAATGATCTATTCATGTTTTAAGTTCGAACTGTAAATTGAAGGCCTTATCGGCGGCCGAATCTGAAATTGATTAGTGTTTTATGCTAAATAGAATTTATGTGATTTTATGGTAGATTTAATTTGAAATTGATTTGGAATGATTAAATTAGATTAAATAATGTTAAATTACATTAGTTGCATTATTTACCTTTTTGCTACATTCGTGGGCCACTTCATAAGACCTCTTGAGACTTGAATTTGTATCATTTTGTTGCATCATTCTTCATCTTCTTGGACAAAACCGACTAGAGAGAGGGAGAGTTAGGAGAAAACTTGAGTTCATCAAATTTAGCTTGGGAACTAGAAGAAATTGAAGAGAGATTGCATAATTGAGCTTCTAGACTTGGAATCGAAGACATAAGGTAGGATATTCATCTTCTTGATTGTGAATTCTAGTTGTACCTTGCATGGTTAATGAGTCTTTAGTGATCTAAGTCTAGAATTGGTTCTAACATGTTGAGTTAAGGCTTAAGTCATGTATGCATGTACATGTTTTAGCATTTTGAGGCTGTTTTCATGGAAATTGCTACATGCATGTCCATATCTTGATTATAGTTCATGAATTCATCATGTTTTTGAAAGTTTAGACTCATTTGATCATGTATTGGAAGCTTTGATTTCAATTGAACACATGCATGTCTTATGTTCATCATGTTCTTGAAGTTTATTTGAAATTGTGTTTAATTGACTCACCTTTGGGCTTTGATTTTTGCAAATTGATCTTTGAAACATGACATATTATGAGTTTTAAAGTGTTTTCCAGAAAATTGGCCCAAAGGAATCGAATTTGAAGCTTTAAATGTTGAGTTTTGTGTTTGGAGACAAATCTGGAAATTCCAAATTTTGGATCCACGCTCGAGCGGGGAACTCTACGCTCGAGCGTACACTCTGAGTACATGCATCCCGCTCGAGCGGGGAAAGTAACGCTTGAGCGTGAAATGCGTGTATCCAGTACTTTTCATATGTTTACAGTCCGCTCGAGCGAGGGAATGCACGCTCGAGCGAGGACTTGTGTCTCATGCTCGAGCGAAGGTCGAGCACCCATCGAGCATGAATTGCATACATCCAGTACTTTTGCTTGAGTTTACAGTCCACTCGAGCGAAGGAAGTCACGCTTGAGCGGAGCTCCTTTATCTGCATGTCCGCTCGAGCGTATAAAGCCACGCTCGAGCGTGGACCCCTGTTTCAGCAAATTTTGAAAAGTGTTTTAAAGTGCATCTTTGCATCCTCTTTCCATCCTAGGCATTCCTAGGGCATGTTTAAGGCATCTTAATGAGGATATTGATGTAGAACCACACCGAGTCAAGTTAGGGACTAAGTCATTGATTCCTAAGTGTGTAACTTAATGTGTATTCATTCTGTAACTGTGTAGGGTTAACATCCGAGGACGCTCATTAGCCGCTTATAGCCCAGTGCTCTGTGAGTAACAATGTTGTAAAGATATGTTCAATCATGAATATTTTCTGAATGATCTACTGTATTGCTTTCTAAAATGATATTTCTTACTGAATGAATGATGTCCTATTGATGAACTGTACTCGTGGTATCCATAGCAACTTACTGTTACTGTACTGCTATTGTCATAGAGATCTCTGTCGGTTTCCATGTTGGAACCACTACTGTTTACTGTTACTGTCGGTTCCCATGTTGGAACCACTACTGTTTACTGTTATGATGGCCATCAACTGACTGTTCGGTCTATTAAAAACTACTGTACTGTTTTGCTATTGGATATACCACTTATAACTGCTATGGTTTCTAAATGACTGATATGACTGTTTAATGACTGAAAGGACATTCATTCTTAACCTCTTTACATAGTTGTTATTCACTGGGCTTTAGCTCACTGTTTATATATATGTAGGTGTCCAGGCACCGGATTGGAGCTAGGAGCTGTAGACGTGCCCCGCGTGAGGGCCTCCGTGCTACAGTTCGGACTCGAAAATGTGTCACGGTTCTTAATCTGAACCAAAGAGTCCGAAACCGGCAAATCGTTTTGAGAAAACAGGTTTTTGAAAGAAATACCAAACATGGACTGCTTTGCCAGATACAGAGTCGCCACCTAAATATTTTTAATGGGGGATTTAGGAAACCCTGACTCGTTTGCCTAAGGCCATTTGATGTAACATACTAAGACATAAAAGCTCACCTAGTACTCCGAGCCAAAACGGGTAAAAGAGTTAGAAAAATATGTATGTTCCTAACTTATGGAATATGACTAATTCAACGCACACATTATGTATTTTATAAGCTCGATTATGAGCACGGCATATGATTGCATTCAAGACATGCGAGAGAGCATGTATTCAAGAAATGAGTTTTGAACATCGATATTGGGTTAGTATGATGAGCCGAGCTTTGGATGCATGCAAGACAAATGGATGCGAAACATGGAGTATGCTAAAAAATGTGATCTTTCTAAACTAACTATCATAAGCAAGTAAGTAAAAGGGAGAAAGACGTGGGGTTGGAAGACATACAACATATTACAACATTGCCCTCGTGCAAGAGGGTGCGAATCAAAGTCCAAAAGTCCAAATTAAACTAATTATTACAAAACCGAATGAAGTAAATAAGCGAGGCTAATTAACTAGCTAACTATGTTATTACAACAAGGGTAATAATGATAAAAACTAGCTATTTAAGCTAATTAACTACAACAATTACAAAGGGACAATAATAATAAGCACAACATTAATAATTATTGAGACTAATCTTGAATAAATTAATTACAATGATGATCATGATGTAAGCGACATTGCGCAAGGGTTTGTAGACACCCCATTTTTGACCGACTTTAAGACTCAGACGTCATCAATTGAGCGCTCGGTGATAGTACATGTTGTGCTCGTTTCGAGTTTCCGGAGTTTTCGGCTGAGTGTCTTGCCTCCGGGCCTCTAAACTCTTTGTGCTTTGGCTCAGTTTGTGGACCAAACCTTGTTTCCCTTCCCTGGAGGGAGGTAGAGGTCTTGTAGACCATCCTTTTGTGGTCGTAGACCACTTTCCTCGTTTGGAGACCAGTTTTCGATTTTCGGAGTCTTCGGCCGCGCGCCTTGTCTCAGGACCGCTTAATGTTCTTCGTTTGGCTTGGTTTTTGGACCATGCCTTGTTGCCTCTTCTTAGAGGGACACTGTGGTTCGGGAGGCCACTTTTGGTGCTCGTAGACTAGTTTTCGAGGCTTTCGGCTGCGCGCCTTGCCTCCCAAACTTTCATCTTGCATCCTTTTTGGTTTGTTTTTGGTACAAACCTTGTTTTCCTTGTTTGGAAGGTGGTCTAAGGGTGAGAGACCAGTTCTTCTCCTTTGAGACCACTTTTCTTCCCGCCAGCCAGTTTTCTGGTCGGCTAGCTAGTCTCATTGGTCTTTGGGCCACCTTTTCTGGTCGGCCACCACACCACTGCCTTGCTTTCATGCTGTAGACCTTCTCCCTCCATGGCCGACCACTTTTTGTCTTGAGAGACCACTTGTGGTGGTCAGCCGGTCAGCTGCTTTTCATCACCTTTTTGGAGATATTTTTAGGCCAGCTGTTACAGTTGGAAAGCACAGAAGCCATCCTCCATACAGACTTTAGGCCAAAAGCTTGTCCAACAAGCTTGTTGCTTATTCTCTATAAGAGAGAACCTCCCCCCTCCTCCTCCAGGTTCAAATTTTGTTGCTTAAGCTATACATACACCCTTGTCTCTATAATTCTCCATCCTCTTCATTTTTGTGCTTGAAAGTGTCATTTTATCACACTTTAACACACAAACACACACTAAAACACCATAATCTTGGAGCTGAGGTCCCTTGAAGTTGTTTTTGAAGTTTTTGGACTAGTTTTGGTTCAAAAAGAGTGTCGGAGTTGCAGCTTTGAAGGTGTTCTTCAATGGTGAGTCGACTAGCTCTTAAACCCTTTTTTTTACTTAAGCTTTTGAACCTATTTGCATGATGTTTTAGACTTAACTTCCTACTGCAAAAAGTTCTGATTTTACATGCTTAACATGTTTGTTTAAGGTCTCTTTTGTGTTGGGGGTAGTCTACCTCCTCTTAGGCCTTGTTTGGCCTTGTTTTGAACCTTCTTTTTTAGCTATTGGGACCACCTTGTTTTGGCCTTCTCACCACTGAAACTCAGAGGAAATTCAGTGGTGGAAATGGTGTTTTGAGATCCCAAATAGGAGAGGGTCATCCCTCTCCTTGTGTTCTTGAATGCTTGCTTCATTTGCCTCATGTTTGAGCATGTTTGTTAAGCTTGTGTTGGCCACATCTCAGCCTATTTTAGGCCTTATTTTAGCATGGCATACCACTGTTTTGATTTGGTTTTGTCATCCCTTGCATGCCTTATACACTTGTAGTGTATTTCTCACAAACTAGTCTTGTATGCTTCATGGAGTAGCATGCCTTTCTAGCATGATTTGATTCTATCTCAGCATGTTTTTGGTGATGTTTTGCCATTCCATACCTCTGTTAAGGTTTGGTTTGATAGCCCCTTGCATGCTCCATGCACTTGTAATGCAATCCCACAAATTAGCCTAATGTGTATCATGCTTTAGACTGTCATTCTAGCATGATTTTGGCTTAACTCTAAGAAGCTTTTGTCCATGTTTTAGCATGCTCTAGCTCTAATTTATGTTGATTTGGTCATGCATGCCATGCTTTGTATAGCTATAGTGCATTCTAGTTTTTTAGCTTTGTGTATCAAGTCCACTAGCATGTATTGCTTGGTCTATTTGAATGATTTGGCATCATTTGTTATGAGATTTCAGTGCATGTTTCATGGTCATACACTTCCATCTTTCACTTATTCCATGCTTTGGAGAGTTGGTGTTTTATGCCTTAAACATGAGCCATTGCGTATGCCTTCATGCCTAAGCTTGCGAGCTATCATTTCAGTGTGTTTTTGGGGTTATTTTGCCATGATATAACTCTGATTTTTGTTGGCGAAGCCATCTCATGCTTGGTCTTGGTAGGTGTAGTGTAATCCACCTTATTTGCCTTGCATTCATCATGCCTTATGCCCTTCATGCTAGCTTGTTTTGACTTCCTTCCATGCATGTTTTAGTATCATTTTGGCATGTTCTAGGACTATTTTGGGTTGCCCTTGCCATATGCTCCATGTTTTGCATAGTTGTAGTGCAAGTGCCTATGATTGCTTTAAGATTTGAGAACCATAGCATGCTTCATTTGTATCATGTACATGATTTGGCATCATTTCACATGTTATTTAAGAGCATTTAGCATTGCCATGTTCCCACTTCTTCCACCCTTTGAGTGCCTCTAAGGGTTGTGCATTTGTTGCCTTGTTTATGGCTAAGCTTGTATGCATGCATGCCTAGGCCTTTGAGCCCTCATCTTAGCATGTTTTGGTCCTTGCTTAGACCTATTTCAGCTCTGTCCATGTTTGGTTCATGCACTTGTGCTATGTATTGCATGTCTCTAGAGTAATCCTCTTTTTTAGCCTTATGCTTAAGGACATTTGCATGCTATACTTGTGTTGATTGAATGATTTGACATCATTTCATACCTTATTTCAGTGCATTTAGTGTTGTTACACCTCCATGCTTGTCACTCTTTGAGCACTCTTGAGAGTTGTGCTCTTATGTCTAGTTGAAGAGCCATAGCATGTGCATACATTTACCTTGCATTTCATGCCATCTTTTCATCATTATGGCCATTGTTTTGGGCATGGCTGAGGTCTGTCCATATTCGGTTTAAGTCCATTTAGCATATTTATTTGCATGTTGCTTGCATGCTTATGTCACATTGCATTGAGTATGCCATGTTGTTGCATGCTTGTCCCTTGCATGATTGTTTGCATGCTAATGTTGCATTACATTGAGTTGCATGCATTACATTGTATTTGGCATACTCGTGTTGCATTGTGTTTGGATAGGGTGTTAGTCCAAACACGAGAAACGAGGGACATTTCATACTTGAAGTGATAAAATATGCCTCAATTCTCGGTCGCCGACCCTCTTGATCATCCATGATAGAGGTCAAGGCTTTATGTGTTTATGTGCGCATTGATTTCATATTGAATTGTGCAATTTGGCTTCTCAGCCATCATGCATCGAGATGTGTGATTGGTGGCCCGAGGGTCGAGAACCACACTCCCTTGAGCTTATGAAATGATAGGGAGAGTGATTGTGCACACATATCTTGCAAATACATTGCCATGCCCTTTCTTGCTCTCTGTTGCAGCAAACTGGAGAAATGCAGCAACAACTGGTCAGCCAACCAGAAAAACTAGTTGGCCGACCACTTTTTCTGGTCTGCAACAAAGAAAAGTGGTCGGCAGGTGGCTGGTAACACCCCTAGGTAGTCGGCCATGCTCCTACAGGTTCCCATGGTGGAGTTGAAGCTTTCTGAAGCTTGGTGCAAGATTCTGAGAACAATTGCAAACAGAGGCAAGTTGGGGCATCGTGACGGATTTACGAATGAGGCGACCAGGCATGCATACACTCCTCTTCCCGAGGACTTCTCTTTACTGCTTTCCTTAGCTAGTTTATGCTTTGGTTCTGTATTTAAGTAGTTAATGCGTTTAGCTGCTTATTTGTGTTGTAATAACTAGTTAGTTAACTTGTTAGTTAATTAGCTTCATTTTGTAATAGTTAGTTAACTCGTTAGTTAATTAGCATTGTTTGTAATAATTAGTTTAATTAGCTTAGATTAGCTAGTTAGCTTTTTATTCGGACCCTCCGTCCAAAGGGCCAATTGTTGTAATAAGCGTGCGTGTGTGTGATGCATGTCTCTCAACTCCTATTTCTTTCTCCCTTTTACTTAACCGTTTATGATAGTTAGTTTTAGGGTATGTTTCGATTAGCATACCTTATGCTTGCATGTGTGCATTCATTCATCCGTTTTACATGCACCGAGTTCAGCGCATCATACTAACTGCATTGTATTTCAATACATTTACTTGAATACGTGTTCAATAGCATGTTATCAAGTTGCATTCTTATGCCATCTTAGAATAGCTGAGCCTATTTTAGTTGTATTTTCGCATGTGTTGCATTAGCCATCTTAACATGAACTAGGATCATGCATGATTTCTAACTAGTTCTTTGTTTTGGCTCGGAGTACACTGTGAGTGTTTACGCTTTAGCATACTGCATGAGATGTGTATGTTGCCATGTTAGCATGCTTGCCATGAGGCTAACTGCTTGAATGCCTGTGGGTGAAGGTTGGATTGCTTGAATTGGAACAAGTCATTGAAATCCGCGACTTAGCCTACTTGCGAGTAGCAAACTTCAAACCGTTTTCAAACAAACGAACATGAAATGTTTTGTTCCAACTTAGGCGATCTAGTCTATACTTGTATGCTGCGCGCATCACATAGTAATTCTAGGTTAATAACCGGAATAAGAACACATGTGTTTTCAAAAACAACATATCATGTTAGTAAAGGCCGATCTTTTGATCGGGCGAGCGGGGGTGCTCATTGCATGACCTTCCCCTCTCGTACCCAAGTTCCCGAGTCGAGGCAACTTTGGTGATGACGGACACGTGGCCTTAGGCACGAGTCAGAATTTCCTAAATTTCCCCAAAATAAAATATTTAGGTGGCGACTCTGTATCTGGCAAAGCAGTCCATGTTTGGCACTTCTTTATTAAAATCGATTTTCTAAAACGATTTGCCGAATTTGGACTCTTTGGTAATTTATCAATCTTACATTGCACTTTGCGAGATTAGATTGAGAACCGTGACATGAGTCCGAACTGTAGTAGCTAAGAACAAACGATTCGCCCCTTCGCGCACGGAGCCGGGAGTTCTCGGGCGGTCTACAGGGTTGCATGCATGCGCATGCACAATGTTTAAGAACAGCTCTGTCTGCCCCAGGCTTGCTCTGTTTCATCTCAGCCACTGTCCTCTATTTTCTGCAAAAATACACTGCTGACTAAACATTCAGGATTGACCCTCAATGAAGCCTGGTCGGGCCTAAAGAAGGCTGGCCGTGCCTCAATTTTGTGCAAAACTCTGTTTTGTAAATTTAAATGAAAACAGTGAAGACAGAGTGATCTGGACTCTATTTGTCCTTCTCACACTTCTCTGTCATGGAAAAGCCTCAAGAGAAGGTTAGAATTGTTTCCAAAACCACCAATGAACGAATTAATTGCTTGATGATTTCGATGCACAATTTTGGACAAAAATCAATAAATGAAATGAATATGACCACTCCTCCCTCTTTATCATGGAATGAACTCAAAAAAAAAGGAAGTATAGATGCTTCAAAGATCATCAAAACACCATGAATTAGCGTATGACCACTCTTGACTCGATAAACTTGGCATAACGTCCGACCAAGCCCAAACAATATGACTCATTTTCTTTATATGTGTTTGTTGCTTTTAAACCAATTCTCTTAGTCATTTCCATTCTTTAGTCCATTTGTCCGAAGTGGTGATTAAGTCCTCTAAAAGGAGAGGAGCGTCAAACGAGAAGTAATTCTCAATATGAAACAGAGATTATGCCGTTGACAATGAATCTCTGTAGAGATTAAGCCATTAGGCGTGAATCTCTAGTTCATGTGTTGAATGACCGTCAATCGATTGAAACAACTTTCAAATGAAAGAAAGAAATGACAAGTTGATTCTTAAAATGAGGTCATTAACATGAAAGTTAGACAAAGAAAGGCTAAGAACAACATAATATAAGCTACGTACAAAGACCAATGCTATAACAAAGGAACTAATCAAATCTTGAATCAATTAAATAGATTAGAACAGCCCTAAAAAAGTCTCTAATAAGCCAAAACAGTGGTTGAAAATGCAAGAAAAGAACTCAAAAAGCTAAACAAAAAGTAAAGACAATAAAGCCATGTAAGAAAAAACAAGGAGGGGTGGCCAACCTCTCCAATTTCAAGACTTCAAACCATGTTTTTTGGCTTTAGTTCAACTCTGAAAATCAGCTCAAAAATCAAAGGAAAAGAGTGTAAAGGAACCAAGGGTTGAGCTATGAAGATAGGTGCAAGTAAGGGTGTTAACCTTACCACCTTTGGTAACTTGTCCAAACCCAAGTTCCAACACTTAAAATGGATGCAAAATAGCCTAAGAATACAAGAAATAGATAGAGATGAAGTAAGCAAAAACAAGAACAAGAGTTGCAAGCTTATACCTCTCAAAATGGAGCAAGCTTTGGTTGATGATCAAACCCACTCTTAACACACTCTCAAACTTGAATTATGCTGCTCAAGGGTCAACCAAGGCTCTAAGATGATGAGTCAAGGTTGTGTATGGTGTATATAGATGATACAAGGAAGGTAGGTTAGCTCAAAGATAGCTTGCAATGGAAGAAGGAGGAAGAATGAGCTCTCTCTATATGTATAGGCTTTCTCTCAATTGTTTAACCCTCAAAATAGAGGTATATGGTCGTTTATATAGAATTTGAGCCAGAAATATCATAAATATCTTCAAAAATAGATAGCTAGCGGCCTCCCACCCAGAACAGTGTTTCTCACTACCAAGGCCCAGCCAGCCCTCAACAACCATGGCCGGCCCTCAATGAGGCATGGCCGGGCCTCAATGAATTTCCCTATTTTTCTGTTTTAGCCTTAACATAGGGTGGCACAAAGTGTAAAAGTGGATTTCTTGGGTATAATCAATGGGAATATGTGAGGTTTGTGATTGTTTCGAAGCTTAAATAAGGCTCCTTCGTTGAGACCTCAAACCACGTACAATACCACTTTCATCATCGAGTGTACCGAGCAAAGCGCTCGAGCCTTGCAGGCAATCAAAAATGGGGTGTCTACAATTACCCCTCTTTAACAGAGCTTGAAGTCATAAAGTGACGTGGGTAAATGTCAAAGCCCAGAGATGACCCATTTGATAAGGCCGTAAGGCTCGGGCAAGAAATCAAGACATAAATGCAAAAATTGAACTCAGGGCAAAATGCAACAAATAACTTATGATCATGCGATGAAGCAATGCAATAAAACGAAACAATATGCAAATAGAGCAACGAAACAACGCTACAATCTAGACAAGAATGCAATGTTGGAATGAAAATGCAAATCAAAGCAAGATAAACCTCGTCATGTTTCACACGGAACGAAGTGAATAAACAGGCACGCCTCGCGTGAAAAACACAAAGAAAGCACAAACCAACCTACATCTCACATAGAAAGGATGTAAGAAAATGCAGACCTAACTACGCCTCGCATAGAAAGAGGGAAGGGCGATGTAACCATCGAGCGCACCTGAGGTCTCAATTGAGATCCTAACGCGTCTCACGCGATAGAAGGAAGGGCGGTGTGAACAAACAGGTGCACCTGATGTTTTTAACCAAGGTAAACAATCCTTACGCGTTACACGCGAGAGGAGGAAAGGTGGTGTGAACACCGGGCACACCTGATGTTTTTAACTGAAGGTACAATCCTAACGCGTCACACGTGAGAGGAGGAAAGATAGTGTGAACAAAACATGCGCACCTGATGTTTTTTTAATCGGGGGTACAATCCTAATGTGTCACATACGAGAGGAGGAAAGGTGGTGTGAACAAATAGGTGCACCTGATGTTTTTAACCGAAGGTACAATCCTAACGAGTCACATGCGAGAGGAAGCAAGGTGGTGTGAACAAACAGGCGCACCTGCTGTTTTTAACCGAGGGTACAATCCTAACGCGTTGCACGCGAGAGGAGGAAAGGTGGTGTGAACAAACAGGTGCACCTAATGTTTTTAACCGAAGGTACAATCCTAATGCATCACACGCGAGAAGAGGAAAGGTGGTGTGAACATTGGGACACGCCCAATGTTTTTAACCCAAGGTACAATCCTAATGCGTCACACGCGAGAGGAGGAAGAAGGATAAACAAATTGCATAAGTAGGAATTAGAAATAAACATGGATTCTACGTAGAGAGGTGTAAATTCAAAATAATCAAAGCAGTGTAGTAAAGTGGAAGCCAATTTACCCACGTGTTAAAACAATGAATGCAACACACCGTGCTTTAATGTGGTTGTGAAATGGATGTTGATTTTACTGTGGCATAAATGATTTTACCTGGAACTCCTCTAGAACTCCTCTGAATGAACCGTACATACAATATCGTTTGTTTACGTTATAACAGAACAAACAATTTAGGCAAAATAATTTATAAACTAACATAACAGTTTAAAGAAATTTAAACAAATCAAAACTACAACTTAAACTATGAGTTAAACAAGCAAATTATGAATCAAATCATGCATTCGTACAATAAATTCAAATGAACACAAATTCTTGCTTTTCTTTCCCACTTTTTTTTCACATTTTTCTTTCCTTCTTTTTCTTTCTTTTCTTTTTAGTTTGCTCTCTCATTTTCCTTGTTTTCCTTTTCCAACTCTCTTTTTTTATTTCAACTCTTCTTTTTTGGTTTTTTTTTTTTTCCTTTTAAAACCCCATAATACAAGAAATAAATAACAAAAAGGAAGAGAGAGAGGGAAAGAACAAAACTGAACTTTGTTGACATTGAGAGCCAGTAGGGCCTGAATGAAGCATGGCCGGGCATTGTGATAGCCAGCCGGGCCTCGATAGCGGTAGGGGCAGTTTTGGCCTTTTCTCGCGATTTGTTTGTTTAAAACAAACCCAAACCCCAGTTCCTCACACCTTTTCATCCGAAATCCCTTCCTCTCTCTCTCTCTCTAGCTTTCCTTTCTCTCTCTAGATTTCCTATTTTCCTTGCAATACCCAACAACCCTCGCCACTTTTTCTTCGAAACCCTTCATCTCCTCTACATTTTGAACCGATTGGATTTTGATTCGCTGAAGTTTTTAGGTTTCTCATTGTTTTTTCCTTGTTTCTTACGAGTTTTCTTGGTTTTTTGTGTACTCACTCTCGTGTTTGCACTTTCCCCTTTCATTTTCTCTCTCCTAGGGTTTAGCCCCCTACATTTTTCTTGCTTTCTCTTCATTTCCTCCACTCTTCTCCATGGCTAGTGACAAAGTTTCCATCTCGGACCTCGCCATTGGCATTGGGGTTGCCTTAGGTGCAGACATGGAGGCCAAGGATGCTCCCGTGTTGCCTCTCCTCATTGATAGGCCATTTGATATGGCCACATACCAACCACGCACACATGTTCCACCCCCAGGTGGCATTTTGAGATTCAAGGGCCTCATCCCCGAGATAGACGAGGATATCTTGCTGCGAGAGCCCACGGAGCACATGTCCACCAATGCCTCCACAGTAAGCAACTTCCTTTTATTTTGACGCATTGTTGAATCTCACAAGTAGACCACTAGTTGAATGCCATATATTTCCTATTTGCAGGTGATAGCCAAGAGGATTGGTGGCTACGGATCCATATCCGACCCCCGACGCTGGTATAAGAGACTGTCCGCAGAGGTCCGCGCATTAGTTGATGCTGCTAGCTTTGGGCCCTTATGCTCAGGGCTTATATAGATAAGGGCTGAGTCGGTCCTACACAGGGCCCTGGTCTAGAGATGGTGGGACACCACAGACTCATTCCACTTCTCATCGATCAGCGAGCTGACTCTGACCTATAGCAATTCCGGTTTTGACCTGTCACTTGTTGTGTAATAGCCCGACCCTCGCATGTGTTTCTGATATCTGTAGTTCCTTATTTTGGTATTTAAAATGGTGCTAGAGAGGAGTTATAAATGAAATAATGAAATTCTATCTGTTGATCAAGAAAGACATCTGTTACTCTTAAACTGTTCAGAATAGAAATTGAGCACCTTAGAGACGTCATAACTCGAAATTGATATTATATTTGCATTCAGCATAATTTTTAGGTAATATTAAGCCTATCTGTGAAATTTCAATTTAGGATGCTTAAACGATTGAATTTCGTCTTATTATGAATCAAAATATCTAAGCTTATATCTATCCACTTGTTTAGACAAATTGACTTAACTTTTGGGTGTGATCAAGAAACACAAGGGAGAGAGAAACGTGGGTGAGAGAGAGAGAAGCCATCAAGGGGAAATTTGTGGAGAAATTGTGAAGAATTGTTGAAAATAGACTTAAGGTATGAACATTTCTTGATTTAGTCTCACTTCCTCTTGATTTTGGTTAGAATTCCTTCTTGTTTTGGTGATCATGCTATGTGATGATTTGTGTTTTGGGCAAATACCTTAGTGCCTTACTATGTTATGCAAAATTTCCATTATGAGCTTAAATTAGAAGCTTGAATGGCTTTATGTGGGTGTATGTCATGTGTGAAGTGCATTATGAGTGAAATATGGAAAGTAAGTGATGATTGAACTTCATTTTGATAAACAAAAGTGATATATATAGAGTAATTGTGTGATTACATGCTTTTGGAACTATGGTGATCCTTGATTATACTTGGAATTGGGAGATTGAAGTTTGGATTCAAGGTAGAGCTTTAATGGAGGAAAACAGGGTGCAGATTTCGTCTGGTCCGCTCGAGCGGCGGAACCCCCGCTCGAGCGGGAAAAACACCCTCCCAGCAATTTTGTGCCAGGCGCAGTCCGCTCGAGCGGCCAAAGTGGCGCTCGAGCGGGGAGGGTATATTTTGAGGAAAAAATGTGTCCGTTCAGTTTTGTATGCTTGATTCACTGGTACTTTTAGAATATGTTTTTAATGATTTTACGATAAAATAAAGTCATGCAAAGCTTGGTGCATCGAGGAATGATTTTCATGATATGTGAAGAAGGAAAACTAATATTCAATTATGATTGTGTGCAGGGCACGCTCCAGAAGGCACTAGTGCACCGACACATCGCTGTGAGTAATAGTGCTAAGAATATTCCGATACGTTCATACCTTGTTTAAAGTTGAATAACATGTGATGCATGTGATCTGAAAGGAAAGTTAATGTGGAAAGGAATTGAGAAACGTTCTGAATAACATTCTGTGAAACATTCTGGGCCAAGGGCCACCTTGTGATAATAAGTAACATTCTGTGTACCATTCTGTGAAACATTCTGGGCCAAGGGCCACCTTGTGATAATGAGTAACATTCTGTGCACCATTCTGTGTAACATTCCGGGCTGCGGGCCATCTGTGTATCATTCTGTAGAACCTTCTGGGCCGAGGGCCATGTTGTGATATTCTGTAACATTCTGAGCCAAAGGCTAAATATAACATTCTGGGTCATGGACCACCATATGGCAATGGACTAGTTTACAAGCATTTGATTATGAACTATGATTTCAAACAATTTGATACTATTATTCACTGAGCTTCGCTCACCCCTCATATTGTCTGTTTCTGTAGGTCAACTTGGGAAGCAATCTTAGCTCCTGAAGCTCGTCCCTTTGTCAACCCTTATGGCCAGGCACAGAAGAAGACTCGCCCTATTTTTGCATACTTTTGTCAAGTTTAACTTGTAATTTAAACACTTATTTTGGGTTGTCTTTAAGTACTATTTTGGTTGTACACCCTGAGTCAAGGGTTGCTTATATATATGTAGTCAGTACATACTGGTATAGTCCTGTATATGACGCTTGGTTTTGTTTGGTGTACATGATCCTGGCATATTATAGTAGCTCAATGGAAGTTTGATTGTTGTTCATTATGTATTATGCTTCCGTTCAGGCCCCTATGTGTATTATTATCTCGGGTTTATCATTTGGTTCTGCATGGGTCATGCCCGAACTTTTAGGGGCAGGTTCGGGTCGTGACATGTTGTACTCCGAATTTGGGTTGGTATGGTTTTGAATAGTTATTCATATCTTCTTACCCTTGTCTTTCCCTTATTTTGGTTATCGGGTTATAGTTATGCATTTAGAACAGGTTAGTTTTTAGTTTTTCCAAATCTGTGATGCCCAGATTTTGGCTCTTGCGCTTGAGCGGGCATTCTTGCGCTCGAGCGGGCTTCACAAATTTTTGCTTCTCTGCTCGAGCAGCCATTCTTGCGCTTGGTGCGGGATTTGTCAACTCTCAGTATTTTTGCAGACCTACAAATACTGGGAGAGTGTATTGGATGCTCGAGCGTCCAGTCTCACGCTCGAGCGGGGTCATTCGTTTGTAAAATTTCTGGAAGTGATTAAAGTTGCTTTGAAGAACCAAAAGATGTTTTGTTTATCATTCTGAGTATTAGAAATTACTTCAACATTCAAGTAAAGGACAAATTATGTGCAAGTAATTTGGAAGGAAGGTGGGAGTTTTTCTTTTCAATTTCTACAAAGTCAAAATACCCCTAGTACCGCGAAAGAAAAATAAAATAATAAACTTATTCCCCCGATAGTTAATCGAGCAAAATTAAGTATTGGTAATATAAATTTACTTAACAATAAAATAAAATAATAAGGTTGCAATCAAATAACAATAAATTGCTAAAAGCATCATGTTGCCTTCAACTTCTTTTCTGCATTTCAAACTTTGAGAAACAAATTCATTGATTAAAAGCCTATAACCCTACTTGGATTACAAAAAGGAAATAGTTATTTTGCCTGCGAGTCATATGACTGACTTGGTCCAGCAACAAAAATTTACCAACCCTTGTCCAATGTTCTTATGTAAAAGTTTTCCTTAATGAGTAAAAATTGTCATTATTCTTTAATCATATTAGTCACTTGTATAAAAGAATAATGATTAGGGCTTTCTTGGCCAAAAGTTCTTAATTCTGGATGGAAGTGAACTTTGGGTGTTTTGAATTTGTCCCGATTTAGGCTTTAATTTCTGTGTAAATTAGTTATTGAATTTTGTTGGCTATACAGGAGTTTAGATATATGACCAACCACTGAGGTCACATAAATGTGTTTGGATGGATGATAGGCCATGAGTCCTAAGTATTTTGGTGTCTATTTTGATGTTTCTTGTTAATAAATTTTCCACAATATGCTTTTAATTTTTTTATATGTCATGACTTTAACAATGCTTTTAATCTTCTTTTGTATATTCTTAATTTTTATGGCAGGCAATTGGCCAAGTACTCTACCTTCGCCCTTATGTCGATGATTTCAGTACACAGTGGGTTCTGGCTTCTATTACTTTATTAACCCTTGGATCCGTGCTTGCAACTTACATTGGTGAACGTTTTTCTGACCTAAAACTTGGAAATGGTACATCTCTTTTGATCTTCACGAGCTTTATATCCTACTTGCCGGCATCTTTTGGTAGGACTGTTGCAGAGGCATTTCAGGATGGCAACTACATTGGACTTGTCGCTATCATTTTCTCCTTTTTCTTGTTGGTGCTTAGTCTTGTGTACGTTCAGGTAAATGCCGGTTATTTTTGTGAATTAGAATTGGATTAGTTGAAGCATAGAACTGTTGACAATGTTCTTAACAAAGGGTTTTAGGAAGCAGAGAGGAAAATCCCAATTAATTATGCCTCACAATGCAGTAGCAGAATTGAAGGGCTCCAAAAATCTGCTTACCTACCCTTTAAGGTTCCAAAAATCTGCTTACCTACCCTTTAAGGTTTGTAATCAAGTTCCATACTATGTTTTAGTAAGTGTTACTGATTGGAAATGATACTATGTTTCAGTAAGTGTTACTGATTGGAAATGATTATAATTTTCTTCTTAGAAGCAATCTACATGTGTTACTTAACAAATTTTTTGTAAAATGACTACTCTTGCAACATACTGATTTCATCTCTTTGGCAATGTTTTTCTCATTCACCTGCCATTCACTTCATATTGTTTTGCTTATGTGAATTGTCATGCATGGAAATCTTTTGTTAATGTTTTGCATTTATAGTATTGTCTTCTTGGATTGGGGTTATTTGTGATGTCTTTGAACTTTAGTCTTATGTCATACTTATGATCGCATTTCGTTTTAATTGAGCACGTCAATAGTTTAGGAGTGATGCCAAACATCTTTTCTACATCATCGTTAGCACTTCCAGGCACTTTAGCACGCTTCACTGGTTTAGCTGCTCTGAAAAAGGCTGTAGTGGCTTTAAACCCGGGGGGTAAGAACAATTCTTGTAGTGCGTTCTGTGAGAATGTGTTCTCCTTTTTCCTTATAGGATTAGGAATTAGTGTCCTATTAGACTTCTATATATCAGTGATGTATTCATGTAGGATTAGGAATTAGTGTTCTATATAAATGGTGTATTCTTTATCAATTAATTCACTCTAATATATATAGTTTTCGTTCAGAAATCTTACACAGTGTCAAAGCTAGGTTCGAAACCCTAGCTGCTTCGCATATCACCATTGGAGTCGCGACTTTTCTCTCTCCAAACTCGCGAAGGTTTGAAACCCTAGCCCTTTCTGGTTCATCTGGTTTGTCTCGCGAAGGGCCCTCTCTTCCTCGCGATCTTTGTTTGATTCGATTCGCAGCTATCTACTTTGGCTCTCTGGTTAATCTGGTTCGTCTGCCTCTCTCTTCCTCACGATCTCTGTCTGAAGATCGATCTCAGGTTCAGTCTCTCTCTCTCTCTCTGCGCTTTGCAATCTCTGTCTGACGGTCGATCTCAGCTTCAGTCTCTCTCTCTCTGTGCTTCGCAATCTCTATTTGCTCTCTCTGTGCTTCAACTTGGGTATTTCTATTTTAAATCCTATTTCAGGAATATTGCACTCAAGGCCCATACTTGTCTGTTTATTACAAATTTTGTTTTATTACAATGTCGGATACTAAAATCCAAGCCATAAAATGTAAACTCACTGCTAGCAATTATGCCTATTGGGCCAGCGCCATGAAGAATTTTCTTTTTAGTCAAAAAAAATGGGGCTGTGTTTCTGGTTATGTTTCTCGTCCATCGGACTCCAAGGCAGAAGGGTATCTGCTTTCTTGTGACACTTGGGATTGTGATAATGCTCAAGTTCTGACCTGGTTTCATAATTCTGTGGATGACTATATTGGAATGATGTTTTCCAAGTACAATACTGTCAAGGAAGTGTGAGATTATTTACTAGGTATTTATCAACATTCCAACTTTGCCAAGCGATATGAGTTGGAAACAACTATTCAGAGTACTCGTCAACGGGATCAAACTATTCAAGACTTTTATATTGAGATGACTGGTCTCTGGGATCAGTTGGCTCTTATGGAACCACCTAGTCTCAAGATACTGGACGCTTATATTGAGTTTCGGGAGCAGGATCGTTTAGTGCAATTCTTAACGGCTCTATCCCCTTAGTGTGAGGCTATCCGAGGTGGCATTCTTCATCGATCTCCTCTTCTCTCTGTGGATGCTATTGTTCGTGAGCTCCTCTCCGAGGAAACTCGTCTGAAGATGGCCACTCAGACTCTACCTCCTTATGTTTTCTTGGCTCCTACCAAGCCTCCCTTGTTATCGACCCCACCTCTTATCAGCTTCAAGCCACTATGAAACCCAAGAAAGGACCATTAGGGCCAGATGAGTGTGCTTTCTGCCATCAGAGGGGTCATTGGAAGAATTATTGTCCCAAGAAAGGACGTCAGCTTGCTCCATCTTCCTAGACATAATTTCGCGGTCCTACTTCGGGTACTTTCCGCCCTCCTGCCGCTTACACCGCATCTACTCTGGCTCCTGATCCTGACTTGGCTTCTTTGAGTGCTCAGGTTGCACAACTTCAGTATATCCTCTCCACCTCTCAGCCATCCCCATTTGCCTCTGCTCTTACATCTCTTCATTCAGGTTTGCTTGGGTCCTCTTCAGATATCCCTTCTTCTGTCTGGCTTTTTGATTCTGGTGCCTCTCATCATATGACTCCTCACATTTCCTTACTTCAAAACTATATTCCACCACCCGTTCCTATTACTATTAATACTGCTAATGGGTCTAGTATGTCTGTTTTGTCCATTGGGTCTATCTTACCCTCTATCATTTCTGCAGTTACCATTCTTTTTGTCCTCTATGTCCTTAAGTTATCTGTTAGTTTATTATCAATTAGTCAACTTGATGCTTTTGGTTTTGATGTTATCTTTTCCTCTTCTGTTTGTTGTGTGCAGGATCGGGTGTCCAAGAAGTAGATTGGGACCAGCCATAGAATTGGAGATCTCTATGTGGTTGAAAGCTTGCATCTCCCATTGTCCATCTCTCCAGCTGCATGTTCCTCGTTTCAGTTAGATTCTTAGTCGAGTCAGTTTTACTTATGGCATTCTCGCCTCGGTCATTTGTCTGTTGACCGCTTATGGTCTTTAGCTCAATCAGGGTTGTTTGGTAAAGTTTCTCCTAGTCAAATTGATGAATGTCAAGGGTGTAAACTTGCCAAAATGTCAGCTTTACCATTTAATAAAAGTACCTCTATTTCTGTTTCCCCTTTTTCTCTTGTGCATACTGATGTCTGGGGACCCTCTCCTATTCTTACTAAAGGGGGTTTAGTATACTATGTGTCTTTTGTTGATGATTGCACCCGTTACACTTTAGGTTTATCTTATGACTCATAAGTCTGACTTCTACCAGATATACCGTACTTTTTAGTCTATGGTCACTACACAGTTTGGGTCTACTATTAAATTGTTGTGGTCTGACTTGGGTGGGGAATACTTTAAAATTGAATTCTATAAATATTTAGCCAACTTAGGTACCATTCACCAAACTTCTTGTACTAATACACCTGCCCAAAATGGTCGAACTGAGCGTAAACACCGTCATCTCCTTGAGATAGCTAGGTCTTTCCTTCTTTCTGCCTCCGTTTCGGGGTGAGGCAGTTCTTGCTGCTGCTTTTCTTCTCAACCGTATGCCTACCCCCTTTCTTTCTGGTTAGTCTCCTTATGAGGCTCTATTTTCTCAACTTCCTAATTACTCCCTCCTTCGTGTGTTTGGGTCTGCTTGTTTTGTCCTTTTATCCCATAAAGATAGGACCAAACTTAGTGCCCATTCTGTCCTATGTGTTTTTTCGAGTTATAGTCTCACTTAGAAAGGTTATTGCTGTTATAACCCTATTTCTCGTCGCCTTTATGTCTCCCGCCATGTTGCCTTTCTCGAACGTCTATCTTACTTTCAGCTTCCTCCTTTCACTGCCTCAGGTTCCAAAGAGGATTTGGTTCATATTGATCCATTTCCTTCTGAGATCCCGTCTGATAAGTACATCTCCATAGTTCCTCCAGAGCTTGTTCCATCTTTTCCTCCTGTTCACCTCTGACTGCTTCTCTTCATTCGCCGTCTTCTCCTCCTCCGTTGTTAGTTTATTCTCATCGTAAGGCTTCTCCTCCACTAGTTGTCTCTACCTTTGCTGCCGATCCTCCTGCTTCTGACGACTCTGATCCTGCTGCACGACGATATCCTCCTCAAGCGCGTCGTCCTCCAAATAGGTTGGGTTGGTTTAATACTTGTTTTTTAACTTCCTATCGTACCTTGTTGTCTATTATTCACTCTTTTGCAGAACCTCAGTCTTACAAGGAGGCTTGCCATCGATGGAAGTTGAGATATTCCAGTGAAAAAGTTAAATTCCAACTATTCTAGCAATATATTCCTTGTGCATTTAAAACTCACCTCTAAAACAGAGTCTCAGTAGGCTACAGTGGCTTTCCCTCTCGATTTAGATGAAACATTTGAAATATTATAAATCTGATCAGATAAATTCTTTGTAGGTTCTCTCTATCTCCCCACACATTCTATTGATAGCCTTCAACTACTACTACACTTTTCTACAGCTGGATCCTGATGATGTGAGTGAACAGTTGAAGCGCCAAGGTGCATCAATCCCACTTGTTCGACCCGGTAAAAGTACGACTGCATTTATTAAAGCGGTAATTTCCTGTCTACTTGAATATATGGCCTATCATTTATTTTTGTTCCAGCTTGTACATTTTTAGTCAGCTTCACCCTGCTTTAGCCATACATTTGGTTCTAGCTTTATCGCAAATCAGTCTAAGACATTTCAGTAAGCCATGGGCATCAGCTTCTCTAGTGTTCACTCGCAGCTACTTTCCCATGAGAGTCTAAATTTCTCTTGTAGAAAGAACATTCATGCCTCATTATTTTCATATGCTAAACTTTTGAAAATTCAAAAAATATCAATTTTTGTCAAAATAATTTACTTTTTCAACCAAAAAAAAAAGAGTTTGAATTCAATAGAAAAATTTCGCCCTTTTTTAATTTTTATTACTCCCTTACCCATCTATTTTGATGTGGTGTTTGGATGTCATATGGAAATTGAATGAATTTTGTCTCTTTTGGAGGACTTCATTTGAGTCCAGTTTTGTTTTTATTGCATTAAACCGGGTGTTTCTTTTTTCCCAACTTGTATGAAATTGGGCACTTTGCATTTTGTTCAGATTACCTTTTAATTTTAGACCCTTTGCTTTGCCTGGCTGATATTGTGGGTCAATGCTATGTAACAAAACAGACTACTGTAAATTCCAAGCGATACGTAAACAACCTAATCCATTCTGCTTCTTCAGGATACAAATCCCTAATTCGTAACTTAGTGCCCACTCTCTTTTGTGATTTACTCATTGAGGAGTTTGGAATAGATTTTGTGGAGATATTTTGGTTCCTTGTTTGCTCTTTTCTTCTGTATTCATACAGCTAATGAGTATTTTATACTTGATTGATATCTGAACTTTTGGCACAAATTTAGCTTCAAGATAATTTCGACAGATTTATGACCTATTTTTGGTTGAATTCAGGTTCTTAGTCGGATATCAGTCCTGGGATCCGCATTTTTGGCAATTCTGGCTGCTGGTCCTGCTGTGATTGAACAAACTACACACCTGACTGCATTCCGGGGATTTGCAGGCACTTCGGTTCTCATTCTTGTTGGTTGTGCTACTGACACGGCAAGAAAAGTTAAAGCAGAAATAATATCCCAGAAGTACAAGAACATAGAGTTTTATGACATCGACAAGTATAACCAGTATTGAGGAAAAACAGATTAGAGGCTGGAGTGGATAAAATCTTATAGAATGAAACTTTATGGTTTAGTTTTCTCATGAATCGTGTAGTGTTGACCACCATATGTATTTTACGTTTTTGGTTTACAGTTTGATTCTGACTTACAAATTGTACAAAAGGTTACATGGCTGCAATTTTCCATGGTGTTTGGGTAATGGAAAATCATATTCTTCTTGTTGTAACTCTGATTTGTAGTTGTCAAGAGTGATCAAAATGGGACTGGATGGTTGAAAACACCTTAAACAGAATAGAAAGCAATTGGCGAAATGTTATTTGGGTCGATGAAAAATGAAAGGATGGAATTGGGGATTTAGATTTTAGAATTTAAAAGATGCGGATAATTGCCAATTATAGTGGTATTGGGAGAGTTAAAATGCTCACTGTAGTTGAAGGGGATGCCATAAAATTTATGGACAAAGCACTAGAAATAAATCAATCCCTGATGTTAAAATTTCCAAATATTTGTTTCAAGTGACCTGTGAATGTATACTTGTTTTCTGTACAATGCTATCTTTCTCACTAGCACTGTACTACTCCTATACTCCTTCCCAACTGAATAAAAACTAGACTACAGATCAAGTGAATGCTGTACCTGCCACAAATCAACTATTTCATAGAAAGAAACCCTTCAAATGTGACCTCAGGGAGCTGTCTAGATGCTACTGCAAGGCCTTGAAGCATTTTGATGACTTCACAAGTATTGTCAAGATAGTATTTTGCCATACTTGGTGTCTGACCAACTGTGCAGGCGAAAACTTCTGTTATTATGGCAGGCAACAACTTGTTGGCAACAGACCTTGCAATGTTCTTGAACATATCTTCACCTGAGCTGTCATCTCCTATGCACAACACAAAATCTGGCTGCTTCCCACTTTCCCGCGTGGTTGCAACGAGCCTTTCCACAGCTACTCTTAAGCTTACGCAAAGCAATTCACAAATTGCAATGAAAATAAATCATCCTTCAAACGATCAAGAAATACACCCCACATCATTTACTCAAACTATTATAGCCAATCATGAAAAATCAAATTATTTCATTATCTACACTACTCTATTTGGAAATCTTTCATTTCATCATGCCACTCAAATTCTCATATCCGCCATGGAAAAGAGGAAAAAAGTAATATGCACTTTCATAAAGTTGAAATTTTATTGTTTTTCTGATAAGTTGACATTATTTATGAGACATGTTTATTGGTTAGGAAAGGAAACTACTAAGCAGAAAATTAATCATGCTTCTTACGTGTTGTTTCACTTCAACAATGTGTTGACCTCTTTTAACAACCACAGGCTCATTAGCAAGAACACTTTCAAGGTGATCAAGCTCTTTTCCCTTCCATGAGCCGAAGTCTGTGGCGGAGCCAAAGAAGGCTTAGGAGGGTCATGTGCCCCCTCAATTTTGAACTTTTTTTTGTTTTTGTCTTGTGGTCTTATACAAATTGTATTCTTTTTATTCTTAACATGTTTTTTGGCTAAGGATTTATTGTATTGTTCACAATAAGTAGTTATTTGATACTTTGGGAGCACCATATAGTATTATTTATGTAGTAGTCTAAATCAATAGTGTTGTGGGAAATCATATGGATTAAATATAATTAACTCATTATTTTCAAGTAGTTGACAAACTACTTATCGTAATTTGTGATTTTTCATACTTTAAGCATCACAAGGCAACGCAATGTGGTACTCTATGACTATTTAGGCCTTGTTTGGGAAGACTAAATAAGTGCACTTTTTGTCTTTTTTGACTAAAAAATTGAGGTTGAAAATATAGATGTTTGGGTTAACTTTTTGACTTTTTATGGAAAAATGTGTAATAAAAAATTGTGAAAATTGATTTTTAGAGGAAAATTTGAATTGGGAGTTGTGCAGCCGCAATTGTTGACTTTTGGTGAATAGTGTTAACTTTTTAACTTTTTGAGTAACTTTTTGACTTTTTGGCTTTTTTGAAAGATCCCAAACAAGGCCTTAATAATTTTTATTCAAAACACATCATTTATAAGCAATATCATCTCTTTAATATTTTATGTTAAATAAAAATTAAATAGATAAATAATGCGTTTTTATTTTCTAAAATTAGGAATTTTGATCCATAATTTTTTGTGCTAAAATTACAAACTTACATCACCATCCCGTACCAAGTTATTACACACTATTATAGAATTTTGATTAATTCCTATTAATAATGATTTTTAATTTCTTATACTTAAATTTAGCTCATAAAATTATTATTATCTTAATGTTGATCATGATTTTTTTTAAATAAAAAATTATAAATAATAAGTGCTCACTCTAATTTAATTTCCTGGCTCTGCACTTTCTTTCTCTATGAATGAGCCATCTGTAGCCTCTGTATAATGCTCCATTACAGGAAGTGTGTTAGGGAAAATCGATGTGATTTCCCACAAGTAAATCAATCAATGGGAATAAAAACTAATGCGGAAAAATTAAATCAAAGGCAACACAAGAATTTTTACGTGATTCCCTCAATGTGAGGTACGTCCACGGGATCGAAATCTGATTCCACTATCAACCAAATAAGTTCCAAACGATTACAAAAGAGACACTAATGATCTCACAAAACCACCCTTAGGTGAATTCCAAATAATCACAAATAAATAAGAGAAAAGACCTCACCAAATAGATGAACCAAAATCTTTAGAACCAGAGTTGAAGAAAACCCAAAATAATTAATCCAAACAGCCGAATCCAAAGCAGCCAACCGAACCAAAGCAGCAACAAGGCATTGAATTTGACCAAGTCAAAAACACTACACAATCAACACCAATTGAAAAATCCACCAAATTTATTTTCAATGTTGTTCTGTATACACGGCACAACATACTAAAACAATATATATATTGTTAATCTAGGGTTTTGTAATCAAACCCTAATTGTATCCAAATTGAATTGGGCCTCCACAAATATAATATATAAAAATATATTATACCTAAACCAAGCCAAATTAAAACTCTTTTTCCAAAACCAATTGGGTCCCATACTCCAATAAGGAGGTATACCCAACAATTCTCCCCCTACCGACTTAGGTGGAGACATCAACCATACCCACCAAAGTTCGACACTTCAAATGTTTGTCCCTCGACAAAATCTTTGTCAACATATCTGAAATATTATCATCTGTGTGAACCTTTTCGAGTTGTAACAATTTCGAATCTAACACATCACGAATCCAATGGTATCTCACATCAATGTGTTTCGATCTCGAATGAAAAGTAGAATTTTTACTCAAGTGAATAGCACTTTGACTATCACAATAAAGCACATACTTTTCTTGCTTCAAACCCAACTCTTGCAAAAATTTCTTCAACCATAACTCTTCTTTGCAAGCTTCCGTAATGACAATAAATTCAGCTTCGGTAGTTGAGAGAGCAACACATTTTTGTAATTTAGATTGCCATGCCACAGCTCCCCCTGCAAAAGTCATCAAATAACCCGAAGTAGATTTCCTAGAATCAACATCACCGGCCATGTCAGAATTCGTGAACCCATCAAGCATCGGCTTACCATCTCCAAAACACAAACACACCTTCGAAGTCCCTCGAAGATATCTTAGAATCCATTTTATCGCTGCCCAATGTTCTTTACCCGGATTAGAGAGAAAACGACTCACCACACCAACGGCGTGAGCAATATCCGGCCTTGTACAAACCATGGCGTACATCAAAGAACCAACTGCTGAAGCATAAGGAACTTTCAACATCTCTTCTTTATCTTTCTCACTTGTAGGACATTGATTCGAACTAAGCTTGAAGTGACCCGCAAGTGGACAACCAACCGGTTTTGCTTTATTCATGTTGAACCTCTCAAGAACTTTCTCAATGTAGCTTTCTTGAGACAACCAAATCAGTCCCTCTTTGCGATCACGAACAATTTTCATACCAAGTATTTGCTTTGTCGGCCCCAAATCTTTCATAGCAAAAGATTTACTCAACTCTAACTTCAACCTGTTTATCATGGTAGAATCTTGACCCACAATTAGCATGTCATCAACATAAAGCAAAAGAATAATAAATTTACCATCCGGGAAATTTTTCACAAACACACAATGATCCGAAGTGGTTTTAGAAAAACCATTATTCATCATGAAAGAGTCAAATTTTTTGTACCATTGCCGTGGAGCTTACTTAAGGCCATACAAACTTTTCTTCAATTTGCAAACAAATTTCTCTTTCCCTTTTTCCACAAAACCTTCCGGTTGCTCCATGTAAATTTCTTCTTCAAGATCATCGTGAAGAAATGCGGTCTTCACATCAAGTTGTTCAACTTCAAGGTTCATACTTGCAGCCATGCCAAGTACAACCCGAATAGAAGACATCTTCACAACCGGCGAGAAAATCTCGTCAAAGTCAATACCTTTCTTTTTCCCAAAGCCTTTCACAACAAGACGTGTTTTGTACCTCAGATTCTTCCTATCATTCTTCAATTTGAAAACCCACTTATTTTTCAGAATTTTCCTCCCTTTAGGCAACTTCACTAAATCATAGGTGTGATTTTCAAGTCAGGAGTTCATCTCCTCTTCCATGGCCTTTTTCCAATCACCTTTCTTTGCATGCTCAATTGCTTCTTGGTAGCTCTCCGGCTCCCCTTGATCAGAAATCAACACAAATTCATTGGGAGAATACTTTCTTGAAGATTGTCGGTCCCTTGTAGATTTCCTCAACTCAAGTTGTGGTGGCGGTTCTTGAGTTGGATACTCTTCCTCAATTTCTGGCTCAACTTCATTAGGATTAGCATCATCTTCTACATCTTCAATAGGTGGCTGCACATCTCCCCCATTTTCATGATCAACTGAAGATGAAGGAGATGGATCCATGTCAATGAGATCACTAGTTTTTGGCTCCGGTTGATCACCTTTGCCAAAGTCTTCAATTGTTTGGTCTTCAAGAAACACAACATCACGGCTTCGAATAATTTTCTTGTCGACTGGATCCCACAATCTATACCCGAATTCATCATGCCCATAGCCAAGAAAAATGCATTGTCTTGACTTACTATCAAGCTTGGACCTCTCATCCTTTGGAATGTGAACAAAAGCTCGGCAACCAAACACTCTCAAGTGCTCATAAGACACGTCTTTGCCAGTCCAAACTTTTTCAGGAACATCACCATTCAAAGGATAGCAAGGAGACAAATTGATCACGTCAACCGCTGTACTCATTGCCTCACCCCAAAAGGATCTTGGCAATTTAGCTTGTGAAAGCAAACACCTTGTTCTTTCTACAATGGTGCGGTTCATCCTCTCGGCAATGCCATTTTGTTGAGGAGTCTTCTTAACTGTCTTTTGGTGCCGAATACCTTGGCTGCGACAATACTCATTAAATGGCCCAATGTATTCACCACCATTGTCTGATCGGATGCACTTCAATTTCTGCCATGTTTCTCTTTCAACCATGGCCTGAAAATGCTTAAATACTTCTAGAACTTGATCCTTAGTTTTTAGTAGAAAAGCCCAAACTTTTCTTCAATAATCATCAATGAAAGTAACAAAATAAAGTGCACCACTATGTGTTCTAAATTTCAAAGGACCACAAACATCCGAATGAATCAACTCCAAAATATTTTCCTTTCTAGAAGCAACATTTTTATGAAAAGAAACTCTATGTTGTTTACCCGCCAAACAATGAACACAAGTTTTAAGATGTGTACCTTTCAAACCGGGTAGAAGCTCTTTCTTGAACAAAACTTGTAGCCCCTTTTCACTCATATGGCCAAGCCGCTTGTGCCACAATTCGGTAGAAGTATCATCTTGAAGTGCATTGACAACACCTTTACAAATTTTTCCTTGCATCGAATAAAGTGTATGAATCTTCTTGCACTTAGCCACCACCAAAGAACCCTTTGTGAACTTCCATATTCCATCACCAAATTTGTTGTTGAAGCCTTCATCATCTAGCTTCCTAGTAGAGATCAAATTGAGGCGAATGTCGGGAACATGCCTCACATCTTTAAGCAACAACTTGCAGCCTAAATTTGTTTCCAAGCAAACATCACCCATACCAATAATCTTGGACAAACCTTCATTACCCATTCGAACAGAACCATAATCTCCTTCGGTATAGGTAGTGAAAAAATCAACTCGAGAGGTCACATGAAAAGAAACACCAGAATCAATCACCCAATTGCTCTCTTGGCCCACAAAATTGATATAATTATCTTTACAAACGACCATGAGATCATCGGTAGTAACTCCCGTTGTGTCTTTTTACTTCTTATCCACACTTTTGTCACGTCTTTTCTCCTTATTCTTGAGCTTTCGGCATCCCCGCTTCATGTGCCCTTTCTCATGGCAATAATAACACTTAACGTCTTTCTTTGAAAAAGAATCATCTCTTGACTTGTCACGGCTTTGATCACGACCATGAGGAGTCTTACTCCTCCCCCTTGTTTTGCTTCGGCCTCTCACAACAAATGCTTCCGAATGAGAGAAACCGGCTGATTTTCTTCTAGTTTCTTCATTCAACAAGCTACTAGTGACTTGGCCCATTGTGACAACTCCATCGGGTGCCGAATTACTAACTGTCACAACCAAAATCTCTCAACTTTCGGGCAAAGAACTAAGTAACATCAAAGCCTGCAACTCATCATCAAAAATAATTTTCATAGAAGCAAGTTGGTTAACAATACTCTTTATTTCATTCAGATGTTTCGGAATAGGGTTGCCTTCTTTATATTTTAAATTAACCAACTTACGAAACATAAAAGCTTTATTTGTGGCTGAGTTTCTATCATAAAGACTCTTAATTTTTTCCATAAATCATGTGTCGAAGTTTCAGTAGCAACATGATGAAATACACTGTCATCAATCCATTGACGGATAACACCAACGGCTTTTCGATTAAGCCTCTTCCACTTATCATCTTTCATATCAGCAGGTTTGCTACTATCACCCTCAATAGTTCCATACAAGTCTTTACAAAATAATATGTCCTCTATTTTAGTTTTTCAAGTTACCCAATTACTTCCATTGAAGCTAGGCATGCGACCCACATTCCCCTCCATTGATTAACACAAATAAATA
The DNA here is from genome assembly GCA_036172215.1 of Camellia granthamiana. Lineage (NCBI taxonomy): Eukaryota > Viridiplantae > Streptophyta > Magnoliopsida > Ericales > Theaceae > Camellia > Camellia granthamiana. Next base: position 119,172,208 of record CM069914.1, read on the forward strand.
GACCCAAATAAACCGTAAGCTCTGATACCAGTTGTTAGGGAAAATCGATGTAATTTTCCACAAGTAAATCAATCAATGGGAATAAAAACTAATGCGGAAAAATTAAATCAAAGGTAACACAATAATTTTTACGTGGTTCCCTCAATGTGAGGTACGTCCACGGGATCGAAATCCGATTCCATTATCAACCAAATAAGTTCCAAACGATTACAAACGAGACACTAATGATCTCACAAAACCACCCTTAGGTAAATTCCAAATAATCACAAATAAATAAGAGGAAAGACCTCACCAAATAGATGAACCAAAATCTTCAGAACCAGAGTTGAAGAAGACTCAAAATAATTAACCCAAACAGCCGAATCCAAAGTAGCCAACCGAACCAAAGCAGCAACAAGGCATTGAATTTGACCAAGTCAAAAACACTACACAATCAACACCAATTGAAAAACCCACCAAATTTATTTTCAATGTTGTTCTGTATACGCGGCACAACACACTAAAACAATATATATATTGTTAATCTAGGGTTTTGTAATCAAACTCAAATTGTATCCAAATTGAATTGGGCCTCCACAAATATAATATATAAAAATATATTATACCTAAACCAAGTCAAATTAAAACTCTTTTTCCAAAACCAATTGGGTCCCACACTCTAATAAGGAGGTATACCCAACAAAGTGCAGTTTTTTTACAGTCAAAATCCGTTGGCAACACGCTGGGCGTCCATAGAGAATCCCTACACCACCTTCATGAGATATGAATTGTAGAACCAAATGTTACCTAGTGAAGTAGTCATGTTCTGTAGATAGACCGAATTTTTCACATGGCGAAAACCACTTGCTTAGAGAATCCTTTCCTCTGCCGCTGACAAAGAAAACAATGTTCTTGGGATCATTGGATAATCCATTTTAGTATTTTATCATCAAATCAATCAATGTATGACTAACTATTCTAAGGTATCGTATCTTATGTGGAACCCCTACATTTTTCTACTTGTTGGACCATTCCACATATCAGGAATAGCAATAATTTTTGGAAGCTACCAGTTTCTTATCCAGTGCCATAATAAATCGATGATGCCCAAAATAGTAGAGCTCCTTGAGCCATCCTAAAGCAAAGATAGGCAAATTCATTGACAATGTGGCATATATCTCCTGGACAGAAAGTTTTTATCTTATTTTATTATTTATTATTATTTAAATTCAGGATATCTGCTGAAAACTAAATGACAAAACGAATTTTGTCCTGAAAAAATGCACTGCTTATATTAGTTACCAGTTCCCAGTGACATGTAAATTGCAACTGATGAATTGTTTCATTTCCACAAGATTTTTGGAAATACTACTTTTTGAGCAGCAACAACAACAAAATTTTTATTGAGAAAAATTGCTATTAACCACTGATTCTCTTCGTGTTGGAAGAAAAATTATTGAATGCCCTTTAAACATTGCTCCGCATTCATCATCAATTAATAATATTTTTCAAGGCATCAGCATAAAATAAAAGTAATATAACTCTCGCTAAATAAATCAATCACATTTAAAAATAAAAAAAATATCATTCCAAATCCACCCAATCTTCAATCTACTTCAAGATGACTTTGGGTCTTTAAATTGCTTTTGAGTAAAACTAATGCATAGCAACGTGTTGAAGAAAGAATTGTGCAATAAGAAAATTATGAATAAACAATAGAGAGAATTTTTCTCTAAAATTTTAATAATCAATAATCGAAAGCTTCATAGTCAGGAGCTTACCACGAAATTTGTAATTGTAGAGAAACCCCACCTATACTAGAAAACAATAGTAATAGACAATTACTTGCTAATCAATCTAAAATAAAGAAAAAAAAATACCAAAAAATGACAATTGACTTTAGATAACCCAAAAGTATTGATGCGCACTTCATTGGAAGTTCCAATGCAATAACAGTTCTTCCCAACCTCTCTATGTAGACAAGAGATGTGGATTCTCATTGTTTGTTATTCTCGAGTCAGGACAGTGAGAAGATGCTAACTCTGTTTAAAACTTCTCCTGGGTGGGGTTCAGTTTCCTGCATCAAGCCCCAATTGCCTACTTCAAATTTCAGATGTGTATCGGTGGAATTTCAATACGTATTATTCAAACCCAATTCACAGCATATACAGCCGATTCGGTTCCTATAGTTTTTTTTTTTCCCTTGCTGATAATGACTTCTTAATAATTCAATGTTTGCCTCGACCAATTCTTGATACCTATTGCTCGGTTCTCTGGATACAAATATTGATTCATCTCCCCAGATCAGTATTTAAACATTAACTTGGGGTGGTTCTAAGCATGATGGAAAATAAATGAGCTCAAATTATCTGCACTCTTGTAAACAATGGTAAATTTAAAATATCACTAATCAACAAAGATTACATTGATCATTTAAGGCCTTCTGATCTGAGAAGGCATATATATAGTTCATACACTTGAGAGAGAACCTAGACATCTAAAAGAAAGAGAGAAAACAACAAAATTGTACAGAGCAATATTCAAAGCCCAAATAAATCACACATATTAAAAGTGACCATTCTTAGGGGATATCTTCAGTGACAAGTACTTTACTATATTCCATGCTTGCTTGCAATTCAATCTCTTCACCATGTGTTTTCTTGCACTGAAAATATAAGACCGTGTAGGTCAAGTAGTGAAACATTGTCACCAGGCCAGAAAAAACTGTCAGAAAAAACCCGATTATCATCTGGGTCGATAATGATTTTGGATCTCTGATCATCCTAGAACACTGAACTACAACAATCGATGCTAGCAACACAAAAATGTTTAGAGCAAATCCGTGTAGCCTCTTCCCCTTGATAAGTCCTCCAGCTTTTCCTAGTGCTCCAATTCCATAACAATTCTCTTCAAGCACCGAAATCACCAACGCCAAAACCCAAACAACTGATAAGTATGTCCAGAAAATCAAGGCAACAATACCAAATGAGATGGAGATGGCTTTTAAGGTGAAAGGATGATCACAAAAAACCACAAGAGGAATTAGTAAAACCAATACAAAGAAAATGTAACCGAGGAGATAAATAGTGATGTGAAACGAAGTGATGAATGGTCTTATACACGACCTTGTCAACCTTGACAGAAAATCATTGAAAGACAAGGCCTTATCCTGGTATGCTATGGCTGATACTAAAATTGTTGATACCACAGAGAAAAGAGAGATGATCAAGGAAGCGAGCAAGATAGCCGATTCAATTCCTATGATGGTTCGTACATCTATTTTGACACCAAGAAGCAAATCAGCAAAGCCGGGGCTCCCGGGGCCTGCAAGAAGTAAAAGGGTTTCCTTGGAAAGCAAATCGTGGATCACCGGTTTGGTGGAGAAGATGTAGGTAAATAAGAGAAGAGAGTTGAGGAGGATGGAGACTGTGGTTATGGTGGCCATGAACTGCCCATTTTTGGCTAGGACTTTGATGGATTCGCTCAGAATTACCACAAAACTAGAAAACTCACACAAACCCATAGCAGTGTCCAAGATCAGTGATCCACACAAGCTCTTTGTCCCAAGGGAAGGGTCAGTGGTGTTTAAATATTGGTTGTGTCATTTTGGTTTGAATTGGTCCTTCCTATGGTGAAAGCTGGTTAATTTATTGTATTGTCCTCAGGTTTTAATTGTAGACTAAGCTCTTAGAGTTGTGTTTGTTTGCTCTAAGAGAAGGGTCAATCATGTTTAAATATTGGTTGTGTCATTTTGGTTTGAATTGGTCCTTCTATGGTGCAAGCTGGTTAGTTTATTATAATGACCGCAGGTTTTAATTGTAGACTATTCATTATGTGGTTGACAAAAATGATAATAACACAGAAATAAATTACAAAATGGGACACACACGTCTCTGAAGCCCACACACTTTGGGACTCACAAACGATTGAATGCCTGTATTCGGTTCTGTGATTTATTGTGTTAGTAGAACTGTTATGTGATAAATTAATAAAACCATCATCATCTATAGATACGTCAATAACCCAAAATGAATTTTAAAAGTACTAGTGAATAAAAAGAATGTAGGTTCTCCGTTTTTCTTTTCAAAGTAAAAGAAAACTAGAACATGCTTGCTACAAATTCCAAGCACTATAAACACTATTAAGTACACATAGATTGTTCACTTTCACCAAGAATTTCAGTGATAACCAAACACAGCATTTTGTGTACTACAGTGGGGTTCTAACTTCTAGTTCTAACTATGCTGGAAAAAAAGTGAGCTCAAATTATCTAAACTTTTGCTTGAAATTGTGTAATGACAATGTTGTTGTGCTTTCCCAATAGTAAAAAAATTATACAGATTGATACCCCTCAAATGAGATTATGATTTTATTTACTAAGTTGAACTGATAATGGGTGTGAACAAAATTCATATTGTAATTGGTTAAAACCGTGAGAATCTTCATTTTAAATGAGAATTATTGAACTTTAAAATTGAGTCGACACGTTATTTTAACCCATAACAAAATATGTTTTGTTTATACACATTTCAAAATGTGTGAATTTCTTCAAATAGTTCCATATATACTTTTTCAATGATGAAGGCTGTTTTGCCAATAAGTGAATCACAGTAAAATTCTTTTCTAGAGTAGGAACGATTTTCCTGGTTCTTGGAGAGAATGGAAAAAATAAAAAACGATGGTTATTTTTACGAGTAAGCAAACCATATTTGACCAAGTCATTCAAACTGACAATTTTGTTCTGGCAAGGAGTTTCTGATAGTTCCTAACTCTATTCTTTTGGGTCAAAACCCCGAAATAACAATTTGAAAACTATAGGTACCCAAAAAGCTTCGGATCGAACTAACAAGACCCGACCGGATCTGATTAAATGTTTGCCCAAATCCAAATCCAAATCCGTATCCGATTGTCCACATCCGCTAATGAGCCATCCGAATCCGATCCAATTTGTACGGATATCTGTACCACAAATCCGATCCGTTTTTTCCGGAAGAAAGAACTGAGTTTGATGCAACAACGAATTTTTTTTTCTTCCTCTCAAATTAATAGCCATAAACAATATCCAAATGGGTTTCTGATCTAAATTAGTGGTCGGTTGTCAGCAAATTCCAATGAAAATGCCAACCTCAAAATCAACAAAGTTGAAACTATATTCAGCTTATTTACAGCTTAAGAACTCTCTTCGAAAATCTCATATAAAAGATCCTACATAGCAAAAAAATAAAAACAGGAAACAGAAGCCACTCTGTTGATGTCAATTCGAATTTCAATCCCAAATCTCGCTTTGATCCCTACAATCTAGAGGCTTGATAATCAATCTTCAACGTTGACGGAGGCTCGATAATCAAACTTCACTGTTTGAAACACTATGACGCACTCCAGATCTAAGATTGTTGCGCAACAGAGAGTGAGGAAGACGAGATTACGTAATGCAGTTTCATGGCCGACCGGCGAAAGAGAAATCGCAGATTGAGAATGGTGCAGAAATCTGAGAGATTGAGAGAGATAGCGTTTACATGTCGTTTGGGAAGAAAAAGTACGGCTCGGATGATTGTTAAAATAGATTATAAATTATGGAATAGGACTTCTAAGCTATTTATTTTAATTTTTAACTTAATTTAAGTTAAAAGTTTGTGTTTGGTGTAACAATAATGTTTGAGAGTTCGAAAATCTCTGCCCCCTAATCCCTCTAATGCCCAGGTTTTTTTTTTTTTTTCCTTCGATTTTCAGTCTGCAGAGAGGAAGAGGAGAGGGAGAGAAAGAGAAGAGAGAAAGAGGAGAGGAGGAGAGAGGGAGAAAGAGAGAGGAGAGGAAAGCTCCGATCGTCTCGCCGCCCGCCGTCGTCGCCTCACCGCCAGCTCCTCCTCCCCGCCGTCGCCCCGCCTCCGCCTCTCGTCGCAGCAGCAGCAGCAGCTCCTCCTCTCTGCCGTCGCCCCACCTCCGCCTCCTCCTCTCTCGAAATTATGCCCCCTCCAGTCCCTCCTCCTCCTCCTCCTCCTCCTCCTCCCTCCCTCCCTCCCTCCATCCTTTCTTCCTTCTTCTTCTCCGAGCTTCGTTCTTCTTCTGCAAAAAAAAAAAAAAAAAAAAAAAAAAACGACAAAACGACGTCGTTTTTGGTTCGGGGGATTAGGGGCGGCTCAGTTTCGAGCGATGTAGCACGGTTGTTGGTGTAATTAGTTAACCGACTTATAGTGTGCAACTCGTGTGGAGGAGTTAAATGACTTAAATGCTCCTCCCAAAATTCACTATTTAAGAAACTGTTACTGTATATACTCTTTGATCTCTCTTGCGCTAAACACTCTCGCCTCTTACACTCTTCTCCTCTCCTTTCTGGCAATCGAGAAGAACAATCGTTGACTTCTCTGATCGCAGCAAATCGTGTTTGTAGAACAGTCATCTACCTTTCTAAGAGCAGTCATCCTCCTATTTTCCGTTCATCTGTACCGAAAATGTAAGATTTTATGACTGTGAAGTTATATACAAATACATACATACATACATACATACATATATATATATATGTATGGACATCGATTAGAGTTTTGTTTTTGGTTATGTGAAATGGTGTGCCAGTTGTGTGTGAGGTTTCTCTTCTCGCTCGCTCGCTCTCTCTCTCTCTCTCTCTCTTTCCCTTCTCTCTCTAATTATGGTGAAATGTCCCTCTTCTTCACTCTGTAATTAGGGTTGAAAACTCTTCTCTCTCTTCTTTACTCTCTAATTAGGGTTGAAAACCCTCTTTTTACTGTGATTTGTTATTTATTTATTTAATACTTACATGTTTTTTCAATTTTAAACGCATAAATTTGGTACTGGAGTAGGTGAAATTTGAGTTCAAAGTTATATTCATTTCATGAGCTTCGTTAATGTGCATCTGATTATAAGAAAAATAAATTGTAGGGTTTCTGCATCCATAAAGTTTTTTGTCTCTCTCCCTTTGTCTCTCTTTCTTTCCTTTCTCTCTCTGATTTTGGGTGATTTCTTCCATGTGTAAAGCAATGTTACCTTGGTATTAGGTTGGGTTGCAAAGTGACTAGTGTCTAGGTGTCAAGTAAGCCTTTGAAATATAGATCTCATGGAATTGTGCTGCTGAGCAATACCAAATTAAATATTAATAATTGCTTTTATGTTTTAAGATTATAGTGGATTTTGAATGTGAGTGCTTAATGTGTTTGTGAAACCAAAAATCAGTCTTCATATTTAACTGCTTAATTATGTTTGTTATTTGATTGTTACTTTCATCAGAGAAATGAATCGATTGAAACAAACCTGTATTGCAAAACCCAAAAGTGATTATCCCAGAAAAGTCTCTCCGTTTCAAAGTAATTTGGGTAGTTTTGCAGGGTGGGAAAGAATTTGAAAAAAAGAAGAGGAAAGAGAGGAGACAAGTTGGACCAGAGAAGAGTAAAGAAGAGAGAAGAGTAGAGAATGAGAATGTATTTGCTTGAGAAATTTCTTTTTTTTTTTTAATTATCAAAAGATTACTGTTTACTTTTGTGGTTGAGCAATAACAATTAATTAACATAAGGCTGCGTTTACTTGAAGATAATTTAGACAAGAATTGTAACCTTGGTTTTGAGATGTTAATCTGATTAGCATATTTAAATATTACCTTATTGGTGTTTTAGGATAAAAATATGTTATGTTGTGTTCATGTTATTAGTGTTATTTGGTCTTATTTAGAATATAATTTTGATATCCTTAATGCTTTAAAGTTTCTACTTAAAATGATATGTGTTTTAGTTTTGATTGTTTTAAACGAAAATTTGTCTGTGTTATTCTAAATTAGATTTTATTATTTTGATTTAAGAGAATATCAATGGTTGTTTAAACAGAAAGGAATGAAAAATGATACCATGCTGTGATTACTCAATATTGCCACTGCTGTAGAAGTTGCTTTGGTTGTGTGTGCAAGGGCATTAACATGTGTGAATCTATCCACAAAGACCTGTATTTCTTGTGCCAACTTTGGACAAGTCATGTTGCTGGTTAATCTATGTGTAACAATTTATGATTGTTTTTTTTTTTTTGGTCATATTAATATAAATTTTGAAGTTTACACCTTTAGTTGCAATACATCATTTGGACACGGACTTGATTGCAGATATATGAAATGGTGTCAAAAGAAATTGTGGCAAACGAATTGTCAATATGTTACAAACATTTTATTCAATCAATACTTCTTGAGTGCAATGTATTTACAATTAACTTCCCAATCAATTTTAGAGGATTTGGATTCAATTCTTCCTAGTTAATGCAGAGGCATATCATTCTCTAGTAACTATTATTCTAATGCTGAGACCTTCGACTTGAGGTACAAGGCTTTGAAATGTGATTGTGGGCTAAGAGCTACCATAAGGGTTACCGAGTCTGACAAGCCATCTAAAGGGAGACTATATTTCATTTGTGAGAAAAGAAATTGTCAATTTTGGAGGTGGTGTACCCCAAAATTTGTGACGATCGTAGAGAGGCTGAGGAACGAGAGAATGCTTGATCAAAATCAAAATATGGAGACTATAGGACTAAAAGTGAAGAACCAAATGCTTGAGCAATCCAATGCTTTCATGAAGCAGCTTGTTGTGGGTCTGCTCACAATTTGTATTGTTATGTCAGTTACATTACTCTTCAAATGATGATAGGTGCCGTTTAGAGATACCTGGTGTTTTTGTGTTAATGTAGTTTACCATGAACTATTGTACTAAGCTTTGTACCCAATGAATGTTGATATGTCTGACGTAGTTTCCATGTATGATTATTTTATACTAATCTAGCTATTGTAATGCAAGCAATGATGAATGAGTTTGTTTTAAAGAATTTTTTTCTTTCATAGAATGAGTACCCAAGAGGAAACACATTTTGAAAATAAGAAGAACACATGAAAATCAAGTCAAGTACCATCCATTAAAGCTCACAGGGATGCAAAATCAAATGAAATTTTTATTAAGCTTTGTGTTAAGCAAGTGAAGGTTGGATACAGACCTGGTACACATTTAGATAGGGTCGGGTGGGAAAATGTGATAACTAAGTTTAAAAGTATGACTGGAAAAACATACTAATGAATACAAATGAAAAATCATTAGGATGTGTTGAAAAAAGATTGGCTTTTATAGAATAATCTGTTAAGGAGTGAGACAGGCTTAGGCCGTGATACATTGATTGGAGCTATATTTGCATCTGATGAGTGGTGGACCAAGAAATTGAAGGTAAGTGAATTGCTTAATGTACATATTTTGTTTGTTTTTTGCTTTAACAGACTAAATTTTGTTACTTGAAATTGTTAACTTTTCCTTATTAATTGTTGCAGAGGTATCCTGATGTTGCTAAATTTTGGCGTATGCATTTGCAATTCACCGAAGACTTAGACATACTATTCTCAGATGTAGCTGCTACAAGAGAATGGGCATACACCCCTCACTCAGGGGTTATGCCTCACACTGATGAGACTCTGGAGGAATTTCATACCCCACATGATGCAGATTTGGAGGATGACGCTGATTTGGAGGTGGTTCATCCTTCAGATTTAAACAAAAAACGTCCATCAAACACTGATGGTTCATCAACCAAGAGTAAGACAAAGAAGAAATTTACTGGTGCAACTCTACTTAACAAGACACTTGATCGTATGGTAAATGTGGTTGAGTCATCTTTAACAACTTCAACACAAACCTCATCAAGATATCCTTCAATTGCAGAATGTTTGGTGAAGTTGGAAAGCATCTCTGGTGTGTCCCCTGATGATGAGCTGTATGTATGGGCTGCCGAATTGTTCTTAAGAGACCAGCGTCGTGAGTGCTTCATGAGTCTTCCTCCGGATGAAGTTCGGCTGAGGTTTCTGAAGTTAGAGATTGAGATGGAGAAGACCACCACAGGTTATCGCGGCTAATTGTTTCTGTAGTTGGATGTTGGTGAATTTCCTAATTATTTCATGTTAAAGACCTTTATTAAGACTTTTATTACTAATTGTGGACTGTTGTGTTAGACTCATTATTTTTTTTCTTTTATTAATATTGAGTATGCTAAACTTTTATGTTGGACTCATTATTTGGACTTTTATTAATATTCTGTTAGACTTTTATTATGTTGGACTTTGTTAGTTCAATGGTTGAATGGTTGGTAGGTAGATGTCATTTATTCTCAGATGCAATTTTTATTAGGTGGATGCCATTTGAATGGTAGGTGGCATTGACTTCAATATTGAATATGAATGGTAGGTGAATGGTTAAGACTTTTATATAAATGTAGATGTTCTCCAGCTGCTGTTATTGTGAGAAAGGTTGAATCTCTTGTGAGATTTAGGTTGTTGTCTGTAAACAAGTGAAGGCTGAAATTTTTATTAAGGTCCCATGTTCCCTGATTTGTTTGCATTCCCTCTCATATAGCTTGATCTTTTTTGCTGCTGTTGTACTGCATCTGCTTGAGCATTGGCTTCACAAGTTAATTCAAATTTTATAGTTCAAATTTTGAAGTTGAAGGTACCAATTTTTTTTCCTTTACATTTTTATTAGTTTCTCTGTGTTGCTCGACTTTTCACACTTTTTTCAGAAGGTGAATAGCCCTACAGTTTGGTCTCCACTTATGGTTCTGAATCTAATTTCAGAAGTGTAATGTGAAATAGTGAAAACACAAAAAGAGTCCAAATTCAACAATTTTTTTTGAAAAATCAATGTTTGAATCAAATGCCAAAAAATGGTTTGCTTTGCCAGATTACAGAGTTGCCACCTAAATATTTTTCGAAAATTTAGAAAACCCGTGACTTGTGCCAAAGGCCATTAGTCTGTCATCACCAAAGTGTCTCGGCTCGGGAACTTAGGTACGAGAGGGGAAGGTCATGAATTGAGCACCCCACTCGCCCGATCAAAGATCAGCCTCTACTAATCATGATGTGTTTTTTTATTTACGTTAGATGCTCTTGTTCTAATTTATTAGCTATTTTTGCTATTGGAACACTTGATTTCACGTTTTGTTTCGAAATTGTTTTGTGGATTTGCCACTTGAAAAAGTGGGCTAAAATGGACACTAATCAAGCCATCCCAATTCAAGCAACTAGTCTTCATCCACAGGCATTCAAACAATTATATCATTTAAGCAATTAGCCTCATGGTATTCATGCTTTGACATGGCAACACAAACATTCGATGTAACATGCTAAGACATAAAAGCTCATCTAGTACTCCGAGCCAAAACGGGTGAAAGAGTTAGAAAAATATGTATGTTCCTAACTTATGCAATATGACTAATTCAACGCACACATTATGTATTTTATAGGCTCGATTATGAGCATGGCATATGATTGCATTCAAGACATGCGAGAGAGCACGTATTCAAGAAATGAGTTTTGAACATCGATATTGGGTTAGTATGATGAGCCGAACCTTGGATGTATGCAAGACAAATGGATGCGAAACATGGAGTATGCTAAAAAATGTGATCTTTCTAAACTAACTATCATAAGCAAGTAAGTAAAAGGGAGAAAGATGTGGGGTTGGAAGATATACAACATATTACAACATTGCCCTCGTGTAAAAGGGTGCGAATCAAAGTCCAAAAGTCCAAATTAAACTAATTATTACAAAACCGAATGAAGTAAATAAGCGAGGCTAATTAACTAGCTAACTATGTTATTACAACAAGGGTAATAATGATAAAAACTAGCTATTTAAGCTAATTAACTACAACAATTACAAAGGGACAATAATAATAATCACAACATTAATAATTATTGAGACTAACCTTGAATAAAGTAATTACAATGATGATCATGATGTAAGCAAGATTGCGCAAGGGTTTGTAGACACCCCATTTTTGGCCGACTTTAAGACTCAGATTGTAATAACCCTCACCACTGATTACTGATAACCCGACTGATTACTGCTAAACTGAGACTGAACATGATTAGTAATCGAATTGATTGAAATACTGAACTGACTGATTGAATGTACTAGTTTAAATGCGTATCTATATGTTGACTGTTAAACTTATCTGTCCATGTTTTATGTTTGAAATTGCGAATTGAAGGCCTTATCGGCGGCCGAATCTGAAATTGACTGATGTTCTATGATCATTAGAATTTATGTGATTTTATGGCATATTTATCTGAAATGTGATTTAGTATGATTAAATTAGATTAATTAATGTTAAATTGCAAGAATTAGACTTATTTACTTAAATGCCATCTAGTGGGCCTTTGTTTAATAACATATTGAGGCTTGAGTTACATTTAGACAAACATTCCCTCAGCCATTTCATGTCTCAACCGACTAGGGAGAGAGAGAGTGGGAGATTTGAGTGCAACTTGATGGTTTTGCTTGAAATCTTGAAGAATTGAAGGGAGGATTGCAAACTTGAGCTTCTAATCTTATAATTGGAGACATAAGGTAGAGCTTCTACCTTCTTGTGTTTAATTTGAGTTACTTCTAGCATGTTTTAGAGGATTGTTGAAGATTAGAGCCAAGATATGGCCTATAATGTTGAATTGAAGCTCATTCCATGCATGCATGTTGCCATTCATGAGTTTTGAGGTGTTTGTTCATGGAATTACTCATGCATGTTTATATTTTTACAATGGACCATGAATTCATCTTGTTTTTGGAAGAATTGGCTCATTTGAGCTAGTATTTGAAGCTTTGAAGTTGCTGAATTCATACATGTTACACATTCATCATGTTCTTGAAGTGTTGGTTGAAATTGGATTTAATTGAACTACTCTTGGGCTTTGATTTTACAAATTGAGCTTTGAAACATGTTATATTATGGGTTTTGAAGTGTTTTCCAGAAAATTAGCCCAAAAGAATCGAATTTGATATATTGGAACTTGGTTTTGAGCTTGAGGTTCAAATCTGGAATTTTCAGAATTTGGACTCACGCTCGAGCGGGGAAAGTGGCGCTCGAGCGTGAAATTCGTGCTCCTAGCACTTTGCATGGTTTTGCAGTCCGCTCGAGCGGAAGAATGGACGCTCGAGCGGAAGCTTGTGTCATACGCTTGAGCGGGTGTCGAGCGCCCATCGAGCGTGATTTTCACACATCCGGTACTTTTGCCATGTTTTGCAGTCCGCTCGAGCGTTGGAAGTGACGCTCGAATGGGAACCTTTGTTTGCATGTCCGCTCGAGCGGGGAAATCCACACTCGAGCGGGACCCTGTTTTTCTAAAAATTCTGAAAATATTTTTAAAGTGCATCTTTGCATCCTCATTCCATTCTAGGCATTCTTAGGCTTAGTTTAAGGCATCTTAATGAGGATATAGATGTAGAACCGCACCGAGTCTAAGTAGGGACTAAGTCTTTGATTCCCGAATATGAACTTAGTGTGTGTTCATCCTGTGAACTGTGTAAGGTTGGCATCCGGAGACGCTCTAGCTTATCTGTAGCCCAAAACTCTGTGAGTAACAACTGTATAAAGATATGTTCAAATATGAATATCTTCTGAATTGATACTGTTAACTGAATGAATGTATGTCCTCTATTCTGAACTGTATTGTGGCATCTATAGCAACTACTGTTACTGTTACTGCTACTGTTACGGAGATCTCTGTTAGTTCCTATCATGGAACTTCTGTTTGCTGTTATGATGGCCATCATTGACTGCTCGGTCTTTCAAGACCTACTGTTTACTGTACTGTTCTGCTAATAGATGTACCACATATGACTGTTATGACTGAATGACTGATATACTGAATCAATTGACTGTTTTCAATACTGAAAGGACATTTATTCTTAACCTCTTTACGCATTATGTTATTCACTGGACTTTAGCTCACTGTTTATATATATATATGTAGGTGTTCAGGCACCAGACCGGAGCTAGGAGCGTGGGTTAGACTCCCCTTTTTGTCAAGCCAACCACTGTGCCTCACTGTGAGGTTCCGAGCCTGCCAAGCTATGGCTTAGGGCTGTTTTACTTCCCCCGTCTGTCTCTGCATCGGTTTTGTAATAACTGTTTAGACTGATACTGTACTGTTTAATAGGGATTAGGTCCCTGTTCTGAATGATTGTAAATGTTGTACATACTATTTTGTACTGTTTATGTATATATGTATGAAAAGTCTTTTTGCATACAGACTGTCACAGCTCATTGGACATTGTTTATTTACTGATTTGGCTTCCACCATGCCCCTATACTATGTAATACTGTCTTACTGTTAAGTAGGCCTTCGGTAATCACGGATTACTGGCCGGTTATGGGGCTAAACCCATAGGGGCGGGTTTGGGTCGTGACACAGATGTCATCAATTGAGCGCTTAGTGATAGTGCATGTTGTGCTCGTTTCGAGTTTCCAGAGTTTTCGGCTGAGTGTCTTGCCTCCGGGCCTCTGAACTCTTTGTGCTTTGGCTCGGTTTGTGGACCAAGCCTTGTTTCCCTTCCCTGGAGGGAGGGAGAGGTCTTGTAGACCATCCTTTTGTGGTCGTAGACCACTTTCCTCGTTTGGAGACTAGTTTTCAGTTTTCGGAGTCTTCGGCCGCGTGCCTTGTCTCGGGACCGCTTAATGTTCTCCGTTTGGCTTGCCTTGTTGCCTCTTCTTAGAGGGACACTGTGGTTCGGGAGACCACTTTTGGTGCCGGTAGACTAGTTTTCGAGGCTTTCGGCTACGCGCCTTCTCTCCCAGACTTTCGTTTTACAGCCCTTTTGGTACAAACCTTGTTTTCCTTGTTTGGAAGGTGGTCTAAGGGTGGGAGACCAGTTCTTTCCCTTTGAGACCACTTTTTTTCCTGCCAGCCAGTTTTCTAGTCGGCCAACTAGTCTCCTTGGTCTTTGGGCCACCTTTTCTGGTCGGCCACCACACCACTGCCTTGCTTTCATGCTGTAGACCTTCTCCCTTCATGGCCGACCACTTTTTGTCTTGAGAGACCACTTGTGGTGGTCAGCCGACCATTTCAAGTGGTCGGCTGCTTTTCATCACCTTTTTGGAGATATTTTTAGGCCAGCTGTTACAACTGGAAGGCATAGAAGCCATCCTCCATATATGGAGGGATGACTTTAGGCCAAAAGCTTGTCCAACAAGCTTGTTGCTTATTCTCTATAAGAGAGAACCTCCCCCCTCCTCCTCCAGGTTCAGATTTTGTTGCTTAAGCTATACATACACCATTGTCTCTATAATTCTCCATCCTCTTCATTTTTGTGCTTGAAAGTGTCATTTTATCACACTTTAACACACAAACACACACTAAAACACCATAATCTTGGAGCTGAGGTCCCTTGAAGTTGTTTTTGATGTTTTTGGACTAGCTTTGGTTCAAAAAGAGTGTTGGAGTTGCAGCTTTAAAGGTGTTCTTCAATGGTGAGTCGACTAGCTCTTAAACCCTTATTTTTGCTTAAGCTTTTGAACCTATTTGCATGCTGTTTTAGACTTAACTTCCTATTGCAAAAAGTTCTGATTTTGCATGATTAACATGTTTGTTTAAGGTCTCTTTTGTGTTGGGGGTAGTCAACTCCCTCTTAGGCCTTGTTTGGCCTTGTTTTGAACCTTCTTTTTTAGCTATTGGGACCACCTTGTTTTGGCCTTCTCACCACTGAAACTCAGAGGAATTTCAGTGGTGGAAATGGTGTTTTGAGATCCCAAATAGGAGAGGGTCCCTCTCCTTGTGTTCTTGAATGCTTGCTTCATTTACCTCATGTTTGAGCATGTTTGTTAAGCCTGTGTTGGCCACATCTCAGCCTATTTTAGGCCTTATTTCAGCATGGCATACAACTGTTTTGATTTGGTTTTGTCATCCCTTGCATGCCTTATACACTTGTAGTGTATTTCTCATAAACTAGTCTTGTATGATTCATGAAGTAGCATGCCTTTCTAGCATGATTTGATTCTATCTCAGCATGTTTTTGGGGATGTTTTGCCATGTCATACCTCTGTTAAGGTTTGGTTTGATAGCCCCTTGCATGCTCCATGCACTTGTAATGCAATCCCACAAATTAGCCTAATGTGTATCATACTTTAGACTGTCATTCTAGCATGATTTTGGCTTAACTCTAAGAAGCTTTTGTCCATGTTTTAGCATGCTCTAGCTCTAATTTATGTTGATTTGGTCATGCATGCCATGCTTTGTATAGCTATAGTGCATTCTAGCTTTTTAGTTTTGTGTATCAAGTCCACTAGCATGCATTTCTTGGTCTATTTGAATGATTTGGCATCATTTGTTATGAGATTTCAGTGCATGTTTCATGGTCATACACTTGCATCTTTCACTTATTCCATGCTTTGGAGAGTTGGTGTTTTATGCCTTAAACATGAGCCATTGCGTATGCCTTCATGCCTAAGCTTGCGAGCTATCATTTCAGTGTGTTTTTGGGCTTATTTTGCCATGATATAACTTTGATTTTTGTTGGTGAAGCCATCTTATGCTTGGTCTTGGTAGGTGTAGTGTAATCCACCTTATTTGCCTTGCATTCATCATGCCTTATGCCCTTCATGCTAGCTTGTTTTGGCTTCCTTCCATGCATGTTTTAGTATCATTTTGGCATGTTCTAGGACTGTTTTGGGTTGCCCTTGCCAGATGCTCCATGTTTTGCATAGTTGTAGTGCAAGTGCCTATGCTTGCTTCAAGATTTGAGAATCATAGCATGCTTCATTTGTATCATGTACATGATTTGGCATCATTTCACATGTTATTTCAGAGCATTTAGCATTGCCATGTTCCCACTTCTTCCACCCTTTGAGTGCCTCTAAGGGTTGTGCATTTGTTGCCTTGTTTATGGCTTAGCTTGTATGCATGCATGCCTAGGCCTTCGAGCCCTCATCTTAGCATGTCTTGGTCCTTGCTTATGTCTAGTTGAAGAGCCATAGCATGTGCATACATTTACCTTGCATTTCATGCCATCTTTTCATCATTATGGCCACTATTTTAGGCATGGCTGAGGTCTGTCCACATTCGGTTTAAGTCCATTTAGCATGTTTATTTGCATGTTGCTTGCATGCTTATGTCACATTGCATTGAGTATGCCATGTTGTTGCATGCTTGTCCCTTGCATGATTGTTTGCATGCTAATGTTGCATTACATTGAGTTGTATGCATTACATTGTATTTGGCATACTCATGTTGCATTGTGTTTGGATAGGGTGTTAGTCCAAACACGAGAAACGAGGGACATTTCATACTTGAAGTGATGAAATGTGCCTCAATTCTCGGTCGCTGACCCTCTTGATCATCCATGATAGAGGTTAAGGCTTTATGTGTTTATGTGCGCATTGATTTCATATTGAATTGTGCAATTTGGCTTCTCGGCCATCATGCATCGAGATGTGTGATTGGTGGCCCGAGGGTCGAGAACCACACTCCCTTGAGCTTATGAAATGATAGGGCGAGTGGTTTTGCACACATATCTTGCAAATACATTGCCATGCCCTTTCTTGCTCTCTGTTGCAGCAAACTGGAGAAATGCAGCAACAATTGGTCGGCTAACCAGAAAAACTAGTTGGCCGACCACTTTTTCTGATCTGCAACAAAGAAAAGTGGTCGGCAGGTGGCTAGTAACACCCCTAGGTAGTCGGCCACGCTCCTACAGGTTCCCATGGTGGAGTTAAAGCTTTCTAAAGCTTGGTGCAAGGTTCTGAGAACAATTGCAAACAGAGGCAAGTTGGGGCATCGCGACGAATTTACGAACGAGGCGACCGGGCATGCATACACTCCTCTTCCTGAGGATTTCTCTTTACTGCTTTCCTTAGCTAGTTTATGCTTTGGTTCTGTATTTAAGTAGTTAATGTGTTTAGCTGCTTATTTGTGTTGTAATAACTAGTCAGTTAACTTGTTAGTTAATTATCTTCGTTTTGTAATAGTTAGTTAACTCGTTAGTTAATTAGCATTGTTTGTAATAATTAGTTTAATTAGCTTAGATTAGCTAGTTAGCTTCTTATTCGGACCCTTCGTCGAGAGGGCCAATTGTTGTAATAAGCGTGCGTGTGTGTGATGCATATCTCTCAACCCCCCATTTCTTTCTCCCTTTTACTTAACCGCTTATGATGGTTAGTTTTAGGGTATGTTTCGATTAGCATACCTTATGCTTACATGCGTGCATTCATTCATCCGTTTTCCATGCACCGGGCTCGGTGCATCATACTAACTGCATTGTATTTCAATGCATTTACTTGAATATGTGTCCAATAGCATGTTATCAAGTTGCATTCTTATGCCATCTTAGAATAGCCGAGCCTATTTTAGTTGCATTTTCACATGTGTTGCATTAGCCATCTTAACATGAACTAGGATCATGCATGATTTCTAACTAGTTCTCTGTTTTGGCTCGGAGTACACTGTGAGTGTTTACGCTTTAGCATACTGCATGAGATATGTATGTTGCCATGTTGGCATGCTTGCCATGAGGCTAACTGCTTAAGTGATTAACTGCTTGAATGCCTGTGGGTGAAGGTTGGATTGCTTGAATTGGAACAATTCATTGAAATTCGTGACTTAGCCTACTTGCGAGTAGCAAACTTCAAACCGTTTTCAAACAAACGAACATGAAATGTTTTGTTCCAACTTAGGCGATCTAGTCTATATTTGTATGCTGTGCGCATCACATAGTAATTCTAGGTTAATAATCGGAATAAGAACACATATGTTTTCAAAAACAATATATCATGTTAGTAAAGGCCGATCTTTTGATCGGGCGAGCGGGGGTGCTCATTGCATGACCTTCCCCTCTCGTACCCAAGTTCCCGAGCCGAGGCAACTTTGTTGATGACGGACACGTGGCCTTAGGCACGAGTCAGGGTTTCCTAAATTTCCCCAAAATAAAATATTTAGGTGGCGACTCTGTATCTGGCAAAGCAGTCCATGTTTGGCACTTCTTTATTAAAATTGATTTTCCAAAACGATTTGCCGAATTTGGACTCTTTGGTGATTTATCAGTCTTACATTGCACTTTGCGAGATTAGATTGAGAATCGTGACATGAGTCCGAACTGTAGTAACTAAGAACAAACGATTCACCCCCTCGTGCGCAGAGCCGGGAGTTCTCGGGCGGTCTACAGGGTTGCATGCATGCACATGCACAATGTTTAAGAATAGCTTTCTCTGCCCCAGGCTTGCTCTGTTTCATCTCAGCCACTGTCCTCTGTTTTCTGCAAAAATACACTGCTGACCAAACATTCAGGACTGACCCTCAATAAAGCCCGGTCGGGCCTAAAGAAGGCTGGCCGTGCCTCAATTTTGTGCAAAACTCTATTTTGTAAATTTAAATGAAAACAGTGAAGACAGAGTGATCTGGACTTTGTTTGTCCTTCTCACACTTCTCTGTCATGGAAAAGTCTCGAGAGAAGGTTAGAATTGTTTCCAAAACCACCAATGAACGAATTAATTACTTGATGATTTCGATGCACAATTTTGGACAAAAATCAATAAATGAAATGAATATGACCACTCCTCCCTCTTTATCATGGAATGAACTCAAAAAAAGGAAGTATAGATGCTTCAAAGATCATCAAAACGCCATGAATTAGCGTATGACCACTCTTGACTCGATAAACTTGACATAACGTTCGGCCAAGCCCAAACAATATGACTCATTTTCTTTATATGTATTGGTTGCTTTTAAACCAATTCTCTTAGTCATTTCCATTATTTAGTCCATTTGTCCGAAGTGGTGATTAAGTCCTCTAAAAGGAGAGGAGCGTCAAACGAGAAGTAATTCTCAATATGAAAGAGAGATTATGCCGTTGACAATGAATCTCTGTAGAGATTAAGCCATTAGGCGTGAATCTCTAGTTCATGTGTTGAATGACCGTCAATCGATTGAAACAACTCTCAAATGAAAGAAAGAAATGACAAGTTAATTCTTAAAATGAGGTCATTAACATGAAAGTTAGACAAAGAAAGGCTAAGAACAACATAATACAAGCTACGTACAAAGACCAATGCTATAACAAAGGAACTAATCAAATCTTGAATCAATTAAATAGATTAGAACAGCCCTAAAAAAGTCTCTAATAAGCCAAAACAGTGGCTGAAAATGCAAGAAAAGAACTCAAAAAGCTAAACAAAAAGTAAAGACAATAAAGCTATGCAAGCAAAAACAAGGAGGGGTGGCCAACCCCTCCAATTTCAAGACTTCAAACCATGTTTTTTGGCTTTAGTTCAACTCTGAAAATCAGTTCAAAAATCAAAGGAAAAGAGTGTAAAGGAACCAAGGGTTGAGCTATGAAGATAGGTGCAAGTAAGGGTGTTAACCTTACCACCTTTGGTAGCTTTTCCAAACCCAAGTTCCAACACTTAAAATGGATGCAAAATAGCCTGAGAATACAAGAAATAGATAGAAATGAAGCAAGCAAAAACAAGAACAAGAGTTGCAAGCTTATACCTCTCAAAATGGAGCAAGCTTTGGTTGATGATCAAACTCACTATTGACACACTCTCAAACTTGAATTATGTTGCTCAAGGGTCAACCAAGGCTCTAAGATGATGAGTTAATGTTGTGTATGGTGTATATAGATGATACAAGGAAGGTAGGTTAGCTTAAAGATAGCTTGCAATGGAAGAAGGAGGAAGAATGAGCTCTCTCTATATGTATAGGCTTTCTCTCAATTGTTTAACCCTCAAAATAGAGATATATGGTCGTTTATATAGAATTTGAGCCAGAAATATCATAAATATCTTCAAAAATAGATAGCTGGTGGCCTCCCGCCCAGAACAGTGTTTCTCGCTACCAAGGCCCAGCCGGCCCTCAACAGCCATGGCCGGCCCTCAATAAGGCATGGCCGGGCCTTAATGAATTTCCCTGTTTTTCTGTTTTAGCCTCAACATAGGGTGGCACAAGGTGTAAAAGTGGATTTCTTGGGTATAATCAATGGGAATATGAGAGGTTTGGGATTGTTTCGAAGCTTAAATAAGGCTCCTTCGTTGAGACCTCGAACCACGCACAATACCACTTTCATCATCGAGTGTACTGAGCAAAGCGCCCGAGCCTTGCAGGCAATCAAAAATGGGGTGTCCACAATTGCCCCTCTTTAATAGAGCTTGAAGTCATAAAGTGACATGGGTAAATGTCAAAGCCCAGAGACGACCCATTTGACAAGGCCGTAAGGCTCGGGCAAGAAATCAAGACATAAATGCAAAAATTGAACTCAGGGCAAAATGCAAAAAAGAAATGCAATAAATAACTTATGATCATGCAATGAAATGAAACAATATGTAAATAGAGCAACGAAACAACGCTACAATCTAGACAAGAATGCAATGTTGGAATGAAAATGCAAATCAAAGCAAGATAGACCTCGCCGCGTTTCACACGGAACGAAGTGAATAAATAGGCATGCCTCGCGTGAAAAACACAAAGAAAGCACAAACCAACCTACGTCTCACATAGAAAGGATGTAAGAAATTGCAGACCTAACTACGCCTAGCATAGAAAGAGGGAAGGGCGATGTGAACAAACAGGTGCACCTGATGTTTTTAACCAAGGTAAACAATCCTCACGTGTTACACGCAAGAGGAGGAAAGGTGGTGTGAACACTGGGCACACTTGATGTTTTTAACTGAAGGTACAATCCTAACGCATCACACGTGAGAGGAGGAAAGGTAGTGTGAACAAAACATGCGCACCTGATGTTTTTTTAATCGGGGGTACAATCCTAATGTGTCACACACGAGAGGAGGAAAGGTGGTGTGAACAAACAGGTGCACCTGATGTTTTTAACCGAAGGTACAATCCTAACGCGTCACATGCGAGAGGAAGCAAGGTGGTGTGAACAAACAGGCGCACCTGCTGTTTTTAACCGGGGGTACAATCCCAACGCATTGCACGCGAGAGGAGGAAAGGTGGTGTGAACAAACAGGTGCACCTAATGTTTTTAACCGAAGGTACAATCCTAACACATCACACGCGAGAAGAGGAAAGGTAGTGTGAACATTGGGATACGCCCAATGTTTTTAACCGAAGGCACAATCCTAACGCGTCACACGCGAGAGGAGGAAGAAGGATAAACAAATTGCATAAGTAGGAATTAGAAATAAACATGGATTCTATATTGAGAGGCGTAAATTCAAAATAATCAAAGCGGTGTAGTAAAGTGGAAGCCAATTTACCCACGTGTTAAAACAATGAACGCAACACACCGTGCTTTAATGTGGTTGTGAAATGGATGATGATTTTACTGTGGCATAAATGATTTTACCTGGAACTCCTCTAGAACTCCTCTGAATGAACCGTACATACAATATCGTTTGTTTACGTTATAACAGAACAAACAATTTAGGCAAAATAATTTATAAACTAACATAACAGTTTAAATAAATTTAAACAAATCAAAACTACAACTTAAACTATGAGTTAAACAAGCAAATTATGAATCAAATCATGCATTCATACAATAAATTCAAATGAACACAAATTCTTGCTTTTCTTTCCCACTTTTTCCACATTTTTCTTTCCTTCTTTTACTTTCTTTTCTTTTTAGTTCGCTCTCTCATTTTCCTTGTTTTCCTTTTCCAACTCTCTCTTTTTTTTTCAACTCTTCTTTTTTGGTTTTTTTTTTTTTCCTTTTAAAACCCCATAATACAAGAAATAAATAACAAAAAGGAAGAGAGAGAGGGAAAGAACAAAACTGAACTTTGTTGACATTGAGAGCCAGTAGGGCCTCAATGAAGCACGACTGGGCATTGTGACAGCCAGCCGGGCCTCGATAGCGGTAGGGGCAGTTTTGGCCTTTTCTCGCGATTTGTTTGTTCAAAACAAACCCAAACCCCATTTCCTCACACCTTTTCATCTGAAATCCCTTCCTCTCTCTCTCTAGCTTTCCTTTCTCTCTCTCTAGATTTCCTATTTTCCTTGCAATACCCAACAACCCTCGCCACTTTTTCTTTGAAACCCTTCATCTCCTCTACATTTTGAACCGATTGGATTTTGATTCGGTGAAGTTTTTAGGTTTCTCATTGTTTTTTCCTTGTTTCTTACGAGTTTTCTTGGTTTTTGGTGTACTCACTCTCGTGTTTTCACTTTCCCCTTTCATTTTCTCTCTCTTAAGGTTTGGCCCCCTACATTTTTCTTGCTTTCTCTTCATTTCCTCCACTCTTCTCCATGGCTAGTGACGAAGTTTCCATCTCGGACCTCGCCATTGGCATTGGGGTTGCCTTAGGTGCAGACATGGAGGCCAAGGACGCTCCCGTGTTGCCTCTCCTCATTGATAGGCCATTTGATACGTCCACATACCGACCATGCACACATGCTCCATCCCCAGGTGGCATTTTGAGATTCAAGGGTGTAGACGTCCCCGAACGTCCCGGGAGGAGATCCCGTTTTGTTCATTGGGCTCACTACAGTTCGGACTCAATGTAACGGTCCTGTATCTACTCTCGCAGAGTGCAATGCAAGACCGATGAGTCATCAAAGAGTCCAAATCCGGCAAATCGTTTTTGAAAAAAACAGATTTTTAGAAAGAAGTGACAAACATGGACTGCTTTGCCAGATACAGAGTCGCCACCTAAATATTTATTTTGGGGGAATTTAGGAAACCCTGACTTGTTGCCTAAGGCCACGTGTCCGTCATCACCAAAGTTGCCTCGGCTCGGGAACTTGGGTACGATTGGGGAAGGTCACTTCGTGAGCACCCCCACTCGCCCGATCAAAGATCGGCCTCTACTAACCATGATATCGAGTTTTGAAAACATTATGTGTTCTTATTCTGGTTATTAGCCTAGAATTACTATGTGATGCGCACAGCATACAAGTATAGACTGGGTCGCCTAAATTGGAACAAAACATCTCATGTTCGTTTTGAAAAACGGTTTGAAGGTGCTACTCATAAGTAGGCTAAGACGTGGATTTTGCCACCCTCAAGTGGGCTTAGAAAACATGGTTTTGCCACTCTCAAGTGGGCTTAAAACTCTCAATTGGTGAATTGTTCCAATTCAAATAACCCAACCTTCACCCACAGGCATTCAGGCAGTTATATCACATAAGCACTTAGCCTCATGGTAAGCATGCTATCATGGCAGTCACTCACACACATGCAAGGATGCTAAAGCATAAATACTTACCGAGTACTCCAAGCCAAAACAGAAACTAGTTAATAATCAATGCATGATCCTAGTTCATGTTGAGATGGCTAATGCAACACATGCAAAATGCAACTAAGATAGGCTCGGCTATTCTAAACATGGCATATGAAATGCAACAAATGATACACGTATTCAACTCGGAATTGAAATACAATGCAGTTAGTATGATGCGCCGAGCCCGGTGCATGCAAGACAAATGAATGGATGCAAACATGCGAGCATAAGTATGCTAATTGAAACATGCCCTAAACTAACCATCATAAGCTGGTAAATAAAAGGGAGAAAGACGTGGGTTGGAAGACATACATCACACATAGGGCTGCAAATGAACCGAGCTGTTCGTGAACAGGCTCGGCTCGGCTCGGTAAGGGCTCGGCTCGGCTCGGCTCGTTTACTAAACGAGCCGAGCTCGAGCTCGATTATTGGGCTCGTTTCGTTAACGAGCCGAGCTCGAGCTCGACTGTGTTCGGCTCGGTAGGCTCGGCTCGTTTATCTATAATTAAATTATATAATAAATATATTATTTATATATTAAATAATATATAAATATATATAAATACATTATTTATATATTAAAAATATATAAATATATATATAAATAATAATATAAATGCATTTTTTATATATTAAATAATATAAATAATATTTTTTATTTAAAAATTTATATTTAAATAATATAAATAATATAAAAAAAAATTTATCGAGCCGAGCCGAGCCGAGCTCGAGTTCGACAAAAATTAACGAGCCGAGCCGAGCTCGAGCCCAGTCCTTTATCGAGCCGAGCTCGAGCTCAATAAACGAGCTCGATAGCTTAACGAGCCGAGCTCGAGCCCAGCAAAGCTCGGCTCGGCTCGGCTCGTTTGCACCCCTAATCACACACACGCACACTTATTACACAATTGCCCTCGCTCGGAGGGTCCGAATAAATAATTAACTACTCTAGCTAATTTAATATTACAAAACCCTAATTAATTAACAAATTAACTAGGAAAACGAATAAATTAGCATGCAAGCTATAAAATGGACTGCCTCAGCTCTTGTTCCAAATGATGAAAGGTGCATACGTGCTCGGGTCGCTTTGTCGGGAAATTCCTTGCGATGCCCCAATTTGCCTCTGTTTTGCAATTAGTCCTAAAACATTGTACAAAACTTCCGAAGGCTGCTGACTAGTTTTTGCTGCTGGATTCCGATTTGCTGCAACAGAGAGCAAGAAAAGGGCATGGCAAACTATTTTCAACACATGTGTGCATGACCATTCTCCCCGTCATTGCACAAGCTCTAGGGAGTGTAGACCTCGATCCTCGTGCCACCAATCACGCATCTCAATGCATGATGGCTGAGGAGTCGAATTGCACGACTCAATGTGAAATGAATGCACATATAAGCATAACAAGGCCTAAACTCCATAATGGGAAAATCAGAGTGTCGGCGACCGGGAATTGAGACACGTTTCGTCATTTTGAGTACGAAGTGCCCCTCGTTTCCCGTGTTTGGACTAACCCTACTCCAAACACAATGCAATGAGATGGCATACACAATGCGACTAACATGCAACCTAGCATACGCAATGCTATGGACTAAAATGGCATACATAATGCACGTGACACAACATGGCATGCACAATGCACTAACATGCGACCTAGCATACGCAATGCTATGGACTAAAATGGCATACACAATGCAAGATGAACTTACACCAATATGAGTGGACCTCAGCCACACTCACATCAGTGGCCATGTGATGAAAATGAGACAACCGAAATACATGTAAACATGCACGAATGCAATGGACCGATCTGAAGGCACAACATGCAACTCTAACTAAGCATGGCAAGGGATGAAATATGGCATACAAGCATACATTTTCTAGCTCTGAAACATGATGTACAATGGTCCCGAATCATGCAAATATGTTACCCAATGCATGCTAGATGGCCCGAATACTAAAACTAAGGAAGTGCGTTACACTAGAGGTACACAAAGCAATGCACAAATGGCAAAACCAACTCCAAACAGACCCTAGGCAGGTCTGAAATAGTGGGGAAATGGCCTAAAATGATGGCTCGAAATGCAAAGAAATAGAGCTCATTCAATGGTCTGAAAACAAGGCATTCATGCACAACTCTCAAGCACACTTAAAGAGGAGAAAACATGAAGATATGGCATTCACATAGGCTCTGAAATATGATTCAAAATGACCCCAAAGCATGAAAACACCTCAGTACATGCATGCAATAGACCTCAAAACTCAAAACTAGGCATGGACATTGAACTACAAGCATGCAAAACAAGCATCATTTGACCATGAGACCCAAAAACAGAGCTAAGGGAGTCCAAAATATGCACAAGATCAGTTTAAGGCATAGCCAAAAAGTACTAAAATCAAGGGTCAACAAAGCATGCAAAGTAAGCTAGTGAACCATGATTTGCACTACAACTATATGAAGCACCTGAGAGGTCACCAAACCAGCCAAAAACGGAAGTATGCCATTCTAAAATATGCCCAAAAACCCATGGAAACTTAGTCAACACATGTTAGAATGACGTGCTCCTTTGAGAGGCCAATAAGAGGGTTGTTCTACACATGCAAGATAGACATGCAAAATGGCAAAACCACCTCTGAAAAGAGGTTATGAGGGCCCTAAAACTCATCAAAAATGGCCTGAAATGAGGCTAGGAAGCATGCACGTAAAAGCCCTTTTGAGAGGCCTTAAATAGGATTGCTCTACACATGCATAATAGACATTTAATATGGTAAAAAGGGCTCTGGACAGAGTTCATGCAGTTCACAAAACTCACAAAAAGTGGCCTGAACATGGCTTTGAAACATGCAAATAGGGGCTCCTTTGTAAGGCCAACAAAGCTAGTAAAGAGAACAAGGGGTGAGAGGGTCACCCCTCTCTAATTTTGAAGCTCAAAGACACATTTTAGCCACTGAAAATCCACTGGATTTCAGTGGCCAAAAGGCCAAACTGAGGCCAACACAAATGCTCTAATGCATAGCTCAAAACATGAGGAAATGAAGCATGCAAGGGGGTAGACGACCCCCAACATAAAAATGACCTTAATCAAACTTGAAGAGGAGCTCAAAATAAGACTTTTTTTAGTTTATGACGAAGTCCAAAAATGCTTGCAAATAAGGCTAAAGAATAAAGAAAAATATAGCTACAAAGAGGGAAATGGTGACTTACCCTTGTAGCACAGCAATGCAGGAAGCTCTGGACCAAGAAAGTGAGCTCTCAACCTCTGAAAAACAGCTCCAAGGTACTTAGGATGGTAGTGGAGGTGTTGTGCTTGGAGGTGTAGTGCAATGGGGCCAAGAACTTCAACCTTTCAAGCTAAATGGGAGAGATACAAAGAGAGAGTGTATGCATGAGCCTTAGCAATTTTCTAAACCCTTGCAAGTGAAGAGGGCCCTTCCCTTTATAGAGGAGAGGGGCTAAAGCTTCTCAAAGAAGCTTCAAAGCTAGCTTAAACATCCTCCATACACGTGTATGGAGGATGCATTCTGAGGCTTCCAGCTGGCACAGCTGGCTTCAACTCAGTGAGACAAAAAGCAGGAAGTTGGCCGACCAGGTTCAGGTGGTTGGCCGACCACTCCCCCTGGTCGGCCGACCAGTTCAAAAAGTCCAAGTGCTCAAAAAGTGGTCGGCAGCCCTGATTGGTGGTCTCCCAAGTGAATGCAATTCAGTGGTGGTATGGGAGACCCGAAATTATGGCCCAAAAGTGAGGGAGACCAAGGGGTCAAAAGGGTCAGGGAGGAAAGGTGGTCGGCCATACCAAATTGGTGGCCTCCCAGATGAATGCAACACAATGGTGGTATGAGAGACTAGAAATTATGGCCCAAAAGTGAGGGAGATCACCTACCTGCCAAGAAAAACCGGCCGACCGGGGAAAGGTGGTCTCCAAGAAAAAAAGGTGGTCTCCCACCATACTACCACCTTCCTAACAATAAAAAAAGGGTCCATGCAAAAAATGAACCTACACCGATGCAAAACGAGGGTTCGGGGGCCAAAACGCGCAGCCGGGTGCCCCGAAAACTAACTATTAGGCACCGGAAGTGGCATGCGACCACAAAGGTAGTCTCCCAGGCCACAGTGTCCCTCTATAGAGAGGAACAAGGTGTGTGCCAAAAACCGGAGCAAACGGAGGTAGGTAAGCAGTCCCGAACCGAGGCGCACGGCCGACGGCTTCGAAAACCGGAAACTAGTCTCCAAACGGGAACAGTGGTCTACGACCACGAAACGTGGCCTACGGCCACTGAGAGATGGTCTACGAGACCTCTCCCTTCCTTCGGGAAGAGAAAATAGAGAAAACAGAACCTGGTTCGCAAACCGAGGCAAAGCACAAAAGAGCCCCGAAGTCCGGAGGCAAGGCTTTTAGCCGAGACTCTGTGACCTCAGAATGAGCACAATATGTATCATCACCGAGCGCTCAATCGGTGACGTCTGAGTCTTAAGGTCGGTCAAAAATGGGGTGTCTACAGTTGCCCCTCTTTGACAGAACTCGGAAGTCGTAATTGACGGGAGTGAATGTCAAAGCCCAGAGACGACCCATTTTTGACAAGGCTGAAGACTTAGACAAACAGACGAGATAAACAAAGAGATGTGCCCGCAGGCATGCCCGCAGGTGGGGGCAAAATGCAAGACGATATGCACCAAGCCGGACGTAACTCATGATCATGCAAAGCATCAAGCTGTAATGAGGAAAATATTCACAATAAATGCAACAGTTTTAAGCAAGAATGCAAAGCAACAACTACATTTCATGCAGTAAGAATGTAAGAGAATCACAATTCTCGCTACGTCTCACACGGAGAAGATACAATACCTGCGCGGTTCGTCTGGTCGCACCAGTTTCAAATGAATCGTACATACAATATCGTGCCTGCAAAAGAGAGAAACTTAACAAGCACAACATAGTTAGCAATACATGTTCAATACCATATCAAACGCGGACACATATGGCGCCGATGGAAAAATGCAAAGCAATGCAAGTGAAACGTGCGTGACGACGCGAGTTAAGCATGGAGGTATGACAATACCGGTGAAACGTGCACCACAATGTAAGCGATGTTCATAACAATGCGAGTGGCATGCATAACAATGCTGGATAAGTGCGACTTTACGAGCATGTTTGAAACAAAACATTGAGCAAAGAAATGCAAGCTTTGACGAGGACAACTCAAATCGCGACCTCCGGTTTACCTCTCGGAAGGGTCGCAACGTACTCAAGAAGGATACACCTTGCTTTTGACGAATGACGATGAAACACGCATCGAAAGTTGGAGTTGAAGTTCCTGCAGAGAGATTTCGCGCCGGAAAGTGCACTTTCCTTGTACTTTCTCGAGAGCCGGGGACTCCGATCACCACCAAAATTTGCAGGGAGCTCAAAGAGGCATGGGAGACCACTCAGGAGGGCCACCGACCACCTTAGAGGGCCACCGACCAGGTTTGGTGAGAGGGGGTGGTCGGCCTACCAGAAAAGGTGGTCGGCCGACCACCTACCCAAAAACAGGGGCAGTTTGGTACTTTTACATTCGAATCTTTAAATGCACTTGACCAAAACACTTTTCCTCACAACTTCAGGTCCGAAATTAGCTCCTCCTCCTTCCTAGACCATTTTCCCTCTCAGCTCTACACTCTATACGTGTTTTCCAACGCCCCACACAAAGTTGTTTCACGAAATCTTTCAGTTTTCTTCACTTTGGACTGATTAAAATTTGATTTCGAAGCTTCTTTCCCCATTTTCGCCACTTGAGGTAAGTTTGTCTCAACATTTGGAACATTTTCTCAGGAGTTGACTTTTGTTGACCTTTTCATTTCTCGAGAGTTGACTTTTGTTGACTTTTTCCAATTTTGGCTCATTTTGCTCATTTTTGTAGATTTCTTGAAATGGCAGGTCATTTTCCTCAGGGCGGAGGTCCTCCAGGTGCCGGGGGTGAGCCAGACATTATGTCTTTGCCTCCGAGGATTCGGCCATTTGTTTCCGAGAGGTATGACCCTCCAGCTCACATCCTTCCTCGGGCCGTTTTCTACCACTTTACTGACTTTGATGAGCAAGCACCTGTAGATCTATTACTGCGGGAGCCAGAGTCCCACCTTTCTTATCAGGCACGGGAGGTATGTACTTCACTTTTACATTTTCTACAATGTGTTCTGCATTTTCCGTGTATTTCCTGCTTTTGCTGTGTATTTTTTATCTGCTCGTTCTGAATGCGTTCACACACCATACTTCTGCTTACTCTAGCACACAGCTCACAGCACAGTATTTTGTTAAGTTGACACGCAACCCAAGCACTCGAATTTCTGGACACACAGCTCACACTTTGATGACGAACACACAGCCCACTATTTGACGGCGAACACACAGTCCACTGTTTTCTGAAATCTAAACACACAGCCCAAACTTGTTAATTATGAACACGCTGCCCACTGTTTTTGAAGTCTGAACACACAGCTCAAACACTTGATTGTTGAACACACAGCTCGAACTTTAAGATGAACACACAGCCCACTATTTTTGAAATTTGAACACGCAGCTCACACTTTGATGATGAACACACAGCCCACTGTTTTTGAAACCTAAACCCACAGCTCAAACACTTGACTTTCTGAACACGCAGCCCAAATTTTGAGGTGAACACACAGCACACACTGGTTGAGAGTTGAACACGCAGCCCAAACTATTGTATTTCTGAACACGCAGCCCAAATTTTTGATGTTGAGCACACATCTCACACTTTGAGAGTTGGACACGCAGCTCACTGTCTTCGAAGTCTGAACCCACAGCTCAAACACTTGACTTTCTGAACACGCAGCCCAAATTTTGAGGTGAACACACAGCACACACTGGTTGGGAGTTGAACACACAGCCCAAACTGTTGTATTTCTGAACATTCAGCCCAAATTTTTGAGGTGAGCACACAGCACACACTGGTTAAGAGTTGAACACGCAGCTCACTATCTTTGAAGTCTGAACACGCAGCCCGGATTTTGATGTTGAACACAAAGCTCACACTTTGAGATGGACACACAGCCTACTGTTTTGAAATTTGAACACGCAACCTAAACTTTGATGTTGAACACATAGATCACACACTTCAATTCTGAACACACAGCTCATATACTTTATGTTGAACACACAGCTCATGGCATTGTATCTGATTTAATTTGCACACAGCTTATATACTTTATTTTGAAATTGAATACATGTGTTCATTCTGAATGCAGGTATCCTCCCGTATTACACGAGGATATGGATCGATCATCGCCAGGGAGTGGTATGAGGAGCTCCCAGAGGCCGTTCGCGATCTAGTTGACCAGGTAGGGTTCGGACCCTTCTGCACGGGGATATCACGTTATCCAGTAATCAGGACCCTGCTGGGCGCCCTCGTAGAGAGATGGTGGGACACCACCAACTCCTTCCATTTCTCAGCTACCGGGGACATAACTATGACCCCATTCGATTTTGCCGTGCTGACGGGCCTTGACATGGGAGGCTGGCCGATCCCCTACGACGAGGACATGGGCGAGTGGAAGGCTGCCTGGATTTATCTGTTGGGAGCTCTCCCACCGGTTGACAGATCTTCGGGCCGAGTCCGGTACACTTGGTTTTCCACACATTTCAGAGAGAGGGTGCCTGAGACTCCCGAGGAGATAGCGCAGTACACTCGAGGGTTTTTGATGTTCCTCATCGGGACCACTCTGTTCTCTGATAAGGGAAACACCGTTGGACTTTATCTGCTGAGTGCTCTGGTAGACCTATCACAGGTTAGCCAGTATGACTGGGGTGGCGCCGGCTTGGCTACCCTCTACTGCTACATGAGTGCGACCTCCCGCAGACGGGGGAACATAGTTGGCGGCTATTGGAGAGCCTGGGAGGTACTTTCTGCCCTCTTGATTTACATTTTTGCTTTTCGTTATCTGTATACTGCACACACGGCACACATTACATTCTGTACCTTGCATTCCGCTCTCAGCATTCTGCATTCTCTGTACATTCTGTATTCACATTCTGCACTCAGCATTCTATATTCTGATGGCTATTGCCCTGTTTTCCATAGCTATGGGTTTTTGCGTACTTCCCGACGCTAGCCCCGGAGCTTGAGGTGGAGGTGCCTCTCATGATTCCCTACTCGCTCGTATTTGAGGGCCAGTACCGGCCGAGAGCTCGGGAGACTCTGCCCTACCTACGGCAGTTTTTTGACACAGTGCGGCCGACCAAGGTAATTCAGAACTCTCAGTTCTTCATGCTTTCATCTTTGATTCATCTTGCACATTTACGATTTCTAATCAGCTTATGCATTGGTTATCTGCAGATCACATGGCAGCCCTGGGCGCCCTTGGGTGGAGATACCCGATTTCAGTTTGCTGGAGGATGGGCCGCTTCTCGGTACAGGATCCTGTTTGAGGGGCCAGCTGGTAGGGCCTGGTTTCTGGGGGACCACTTCATGCGCCAGACTATGGGCTTCCCCGAGCAGAGTGTCCCCACAGCACCTCTGGACAATATGCGATCCACTGAGGGGCTCACTCCCCAGGAGGTCGACAGCGCCATGTTGGGTACCGACATATTTCTACATTTAGAGGAGGGGGAGTACGCGACTTACCGTCATACATACTTGATATCTCCATTGACAGGTATCCGTACTCCCACGAGGAGGTCTGCTGGCATGCCATCATCGAGTCGAGCTCGGGCTGCAGGTGTCCCTTTTACTAGCAGGGCCGGCACATCGAGAGGTGGGACTGAACTGGTCCCCCCTATTTCCTCAACTTATCATCACGCCGGATGGCTAGATATCCCGACTGAGTTGACAGGATAGCGATACGGGACTTCCTACCCGATTCTGATAGAGCCTCCTATGCCTGGTCACCCATACGTCAGAGACCCTGACTCGCCACCGGTATGCTTTACAGTTTTGATTTATCACTCAGATACTTGGGCATTTATTCATTTACTGATGACTTGCACTTGCATCTGCAGTCTACCACGGAGTATACTGAGGGATTGCTCGCGTTGGTGGCCTCACTAGAGGGCATGGTCCTGCGGAGATAGACGCAGTTGTCCATCGTCGGTGTCCCGGTACTCTTTAGTTTTCTTGCATTTATCATACTTCTGATGACATGTTGAACTTGAACATTTCACTGCATTAATTGACTGTATGTGTAGAGCACATCTGACACACACCACATTCATGTACCGTATCTGCATACACCCACTCTATGTAGTTTTCTTGCATTTGCATATGATATACATACTTTGGCTGATGTATTCAAATTGCGCTCTTTCTTTTCAGATGCCTCCGCTACATACTGGGCCACAGGCCGGGCCATCTAGGCCTTCTCGGGGAGCTGGGAGAGGGGACTCGTCTCGCAGACAAGGCAGGCACAGAGCACCTGTCATAGAAGAGGAGTCCAGCGAGGAGGAGGAGTCTGCGCATCCTCAGTCAGAGACATCTGCAGGCAGAGATGATGACTCTGAGTCCGGTTCTGAGGGCAGAGGTGATGCCGAGGAGGGTTCCGAGGACAGCAGCTCCGATTCAGATGGTGGTGCTGGTGGAGATGGTGCAGGGACTTCTCAGCCGAAGAGGACGAAGAGGGCCTCTTATTCTTGCACTTAAGAGCACTGATGCAGATGTTCCTGCTTTATTTGCCTTTTTTTACTAGTAGTTGTAGCACATTGTACATTCTTAGGCAGTTTTATTTTCTGTAAAACTTGTACCCTTGTTGTAAAATGTTGTAACAAAGGAAACATGATGGAATGAAACAGTTTTTGTTCAAAAAGTGTTGTATTTTATGTTCTTAGCATCGCATCGCATCATTTTGCACAAAAATGAGATTGAATGAAAATTGAGTATCGAAAATTTGCCAAGTCAGGTAGTGAAACAACACAACAAACAAAACAACTTATCTTACTAAGAAACAACAAAACCTTAGCAAGTTTACAACTCGATAAGCACATCCCGGAAATGTTGATAAACAAAGAACAACAATTTCAACGGACAAAACTCGATAACTCGATAAAACTTAACAATTCGATAAACTTAACAACTCGACTTGATAAGCAAAACTCAACAACAACTCAATAAACAAAACTCAACAACAACTCG
Organism: Camellia granthamiana; assembly: GCA_036172215.1. NCBI lineage: Eukaryota > Viridiplantae > Streptophyta > Magnoliopsida > Ericales > Theaceae > Camellia > Camellia granthamiana. The sequence goes on from CM069914.1 coordinate 119,206,268, forward strand.
ATAATCAAAACTCAACAATAACTCGATAAACAAAACTCAACAACAACTCGATAGACAGACGTATCTTGGATGATCGGGGTGACGGAACGCATCCGAAACAGAGGAAAACTCGCACCTTCAACACCCCCCAATGCATGGAAATGCTGGGAACTTTCTTCTAGAGACTAGGACAAGACCAAAGCCACACTTCTCTCCATGGCCAACCAGCTATTTCCATTAAAGACCAAAGGGGTGGTCGGCCTACTAGAAAAGGTAGTCGGCCGACCACCTGGCTTGGCAAGCACCAAATTGTTGACACGTGTCCCCCGAACAGTGCCTTATCCTCTATAAAAGTCCCAGCTTCGTGGTTCTTTCATTTCATCTTAGCTTTGCATCAAAATGGAAGCATTTCTTACCCAAAATCTCACAGCTTGGATTGCTTCTCTAGATGGCTCGGAAAAGTTGAACTTCCGGGGCTTTGGCTTGAATGCACTATTCACACTGGGCCGTACTCCGCTGCATCTTCCTTTCCTCCATGCCGCAGCAAGGTTTTGGAATCCGGTAACACACGTCTTTAGTTTTAGCGGGCAAGAGATGTGTCCTACTTTCGAGGATTTCCAAGCTTTGATGGAGTTCGAGCGCAACGAGGAAATCTTGCCTCAACTCCAATTTGGCCACATCCAAGCCTTAGGACAAATGTGCGGCCTCACTTTGCATGACGCTTGATCATTGATTCATGACGGGGAGCTGGACAACCCAAGCTTGGTTTGCCGGTTTTCTGATGCTGGTGACCGCGGCGACCATCATTGGCAGGGCTATCGGCAACACGTGCTTTGCCTATGCTTGCTATCTTATTTCTTGCTTGCCTCAGGTTCCGGAGGATTCAGTGTCTGGTTGATCGAGGTCGCCCAAGGCTTGAAGGAGGGCAAGAGCTGTATTGCCATGGCATTGGCTGAGACATTGATGGGCTTGGATGCTTTCCATCGCCGGGAGACGGCTAGGCTTGCGGGGGGCCCACTACTGTTGCAGGTAATGTTTCCCACCCAATCTCACATATGTATTGCTCACATCACTCAGTCCTCAGGCTCGGTTTTTCTCACAAAACCCTTTTCTTACTTTTCTCTCATCGTACATCTCTCTATTCTTTATTCTCTCATTTTTCATCCCTCCCCAGGTGTGGTTGATGGACAAGTTACAGATTGTGGAGTCTTGCCCGGCATACTCAGCTTGCGGCTATTTTTTCCGACAACGCCTGGTCGATGCCCTAGATGAAGGGTGGTGGTACAACTGGATGTGCAGTTTGTTTGCAAACCGCATCGCTTGGCGCTGCCCTTGGCTCAATCTGCCGGCAATGAGTTACAACATGACCCGTCAACCTGGGATTCAATTGATTGGCATGACACACTGTGTCTTCTATTTTCCGTTCCGGTTTCGGCGCCAGTTCGGACATGATCAGACTTGCCCGCCAGAGGGGATAGAGTACCCTGCTGCATTCCGAGCCCGAGGCGCACAGCTTGCCCGATATGCCATGGCATGGAGGACTAGAGAGCTCCTGGCCCCCGCTCCCACTTTCAGTCGCACTTTGTCTGATGAGTGTTTGGATTGGCTTAATGAAAAGGCACAGGAAGGGCCCACTTTGGCATCAGAGGCTTCGACCAGCTCTGGAAGGGGGCGCAGGAACACCTGACTTAGCTATGCCTCGGGTTTATTGCTTTATTAGTACTTTCAAGTTTTCTTTATGATTGTAGCCAAAAGCAACTTCAATTTGTATGCAAGAGCAGGAGAACTCTGTATTGAAATCAATGAAATTGAAGGTTGTGGGTACTGAAAATTTTCCGCTTTAGTCCAAAAATGGTCTAAGTTGTAAAAAGATTAATTTTGAACAAAGTCAACTTTTATTAAAACTTTTCAAAACCATTTTCGATATGGATCAGAACTGGACACGCCTGAAATCTGTCACTGAGATGCACAACCTTGGATCCTAGCAACTGGAAAGTTGCCCCTAGTCTGAATAGTACCGTGGCACTGCACAGTAACAGAAAGTTGCCCCTAGTCTGAAAAGCACTGCACCGGAGATCATAACCGAACTCTTGAATGTTGAATAGACAAAGATGGCCAAGATGATCAAATGGATAAAGTTGATCGGGGAAGAGTTTATGGCTGAACTTCAGGATGAAGTTGCCTACGTATCCCAAAGATGGGAATCAAGCCTTACGTAGTTCAGGCTAGGGTTCACTCGAGTATTTTCACTCTCCTTTTACGCTCTAACTTTTGCCAAGGCTGCCATTTGCGGGTTTTCAACCTTGCGAGCTCAGTTTTTATCATTTTAAATTTTTTGTGCTCTAACTTTTGCCTAGGTCGCCATTTCGGGTTTTCGGCCTAGCGAGCCTCTCAGGGGTAATATTTCTTCAACTTGTCCATGTTGATCAGTTAGGAGAACTCTAGGCCATCTAGGTCCATCAGAACCATAGCTCCACCTGACCAAATAGACTTAATGATGTAGGGACCAGTCCAATTGGGTCTGAACTTGCCCCTTGGGTCGTGGATGGGAGCTCGGTTGTCTTTGAGCACCAAATTTCCTTCCTTCAGATTCCTGGACTTAACTTTCTTGTTGAAAGCCCTGGCAATTCTGCGCTGATAACCTTGAACATGGTACAGTGCTTTCAGTCTGAAGAGCATGAGTTCTTCAAATCTACTCTGCTACCAATCTGCTTCGGCTATCTGACACTCAGCCAGTACTCTCAAAGACGGAACTTCAATCTCGATAGGTAGAACGGCCTCCATCCCATAAACTAATGAATACGGAGTTGCCCCAGTAGACGTTCTAATTGAAGTCCGGTAGCCCTACAGAGCAAATGGCAACTTATCTGGCCAATCCTGGTAGGTTTCCACCATTTTCTGCAGTATGTGTTTGATATTCTTGTTGGCAGCCTCGACCGCTCCATTGGTCTGCGGCCAATAGGTGGATGACTTATGAAAAGCCACGTTGTATTTTTCTAACAAGTCAATCACTTCCTTCTTGAAGTGGGAACCGTTATCCGAAATGATTTCATTCGGGACCCCATAGCGACAGATGATGTTGTTCCTGATAAACTTCGCAACATGTGAACCCTTCAACACCGCATAGGATTGAGCCTCAACCCACTTTGTGAAATAATCTATTGCGACCAGAATGAACTCATGCCCATTAGACCCCTTCGGTTTGACAGCCCCGATCACATCGATTCCCCAAACTGAAAATGGCCATGGTGAAGTCATATTGTATAGCTTCGACGGCGGAATGTTCATGCGGTTTGCATGGATCTGACACTTGTGGTATCACCGAACAAAGCCGATACAATCCTCCTCCATGGTGGACCAATAATAACCTTGTCTGAGGATCTTCCGCGCTAGCATTACCCCATTTATATGCGCACCGCATTCCCCTCCATGGATGGCCTCCATCAGGCATTTTGATTCTTCAGCTTCAACACACAGCTTATGCATTCCCAGATGACCTCTCTTATACAATTTACCTCCGCAGATGATGAACTGAACGGCCATTCTTCTGATTGCCCTTTTATCCTTGGCATTTACCCCTGGTGGATATGCTTCATTCTCCAAGAAATTCCAAATATCGTAATACCAGGGGTTCTCATCTTGAACCTCATCTATAGCAGCAATTGACTAGTAAGCAGGCACAAATTTTTGGTCGATAATGACTGGACGCATCCAGACTCTAAACGGGATGTCTATCATGGAAGATAGAGTTGCTAGTGAATCTGCGAACCTGTTGTTCTCTCTTAACAGATGAGCAAAGTTTAACTTCTCAAACCGAGGAATTAACAAGTCCAAGGTCTGGTGATACATAATCATTTTTTCTTCTTTGACTTTCCAATCTCCTTTCACTTGAGATACAACAAGGTTCAAGTCCCCGATGACGTCCAACCGTTTTGCCCCTAATTCCAGGGTTACTTCTAGACCGGCAATGCATGCCTCATATTCTGCTTCGTTGTTCGAGACTTTGAACCGGAGTTTGAATGCTAGAGGGATACGGGAGTTGTCGGGTGCTATCAGCAACACTCCTATCCCATACCCGTACTGGTTTGACGCTCCGTCAAAGTACATCGTCCAAAACTCGTCGTCGATATGAAGAATGGCCTCATTTGGGAATAAGTACTCAACTGCTTCACCTCCTTCCACTGGATGATCGGCTAAGAATTCTGCTACTGCTCTTCCCTTAACTGACTTGCGCGTCACATATTTCAGATCGAATTCGGAAAGCAACAGCAACCAACGAGCTAGCCTACCCGCAAGTGCCGGTTTCTCGAATAGATATTTGATGAGATCTAATCTTGAAACCAACATTATAGAGTGAGCTAACAGATAGTGCCGCAGCTTCCTGGTAGCCCATACCAAGGCTAAGCAAGCCTTTTCCAACGGTGTGTAGCGAGTCTCATACTCTAGCATCTTCTTGCTCAGGTAGTAGATGGCTCTCTCCACTTTGTCCTCTGATTCTTGCGCGAGCATGCAGCCCATCGTAGTCTCAGTTACTGAAAGATACAAAATCAACGATCTCCCCGGCTCTGGCGGTGACAACACGGGCGGGTTCTGTAAGTATTCCTTGATCTGTTCAAAAGCAGCTTGGCATCGGCCGTCCCACTGGAATTTCTTTCCTTTCTTCAAGAGACCAAAAAGTGGTTCACAAGTCAAGGTTAATTTTGAGATAAACCGTCTTATGAATTGCACTTTACCCAGAAAGCCTCGCACCTCCTTTTCAGTCCTTGGTGGTGGCATTTCTAAGATGGCCTTGATTTTGGAAGGGTCGACTTCGATACCTCTTTGTGTAATCAGAAATCCCAACATTTTCCCTGCTGTAACACCGAACGTACACTTCTGAGGATTCAGCCGCAACCGAAATTCTCTGATCCTCTGAAAGAATTTTTGCAAGGCGGTGTAGTGGCCATCTTTTTCTTTAGACTTGACAATCATGTCGTCCACGTACACCTCAACCTCTTTGTGGATCATGTCGTGCAATATCGTGGTCGCGGCCCGTTGATATGTAGCTTCAGCATTCTTTAACCCAAATGGCATCACCCTGTAACAGTAAGTCCCCCACGGGGTGGTGAAAGTAGTCTTCTCCCGGTCCTCGGGTGCCATCACTATCTGATTGTAGCCCGAAAAGCCATCCATGAACGAAAACAAAGCATGCCCCGCTGTGAAGTCCACTAACTCATCGATATGTGGCAAGGGGAAATCGTCCTTTGGACTAGCTCTATTCAAGTCCCTGAAATCCACGCATACCCGGATCCTGCCATCCTTCTTCAGCATCGGAACAATGTTGGCCAACTAAGTCGGGTATTCGGATACCAGCAGGAAACCTGCGTCAATTTGCTTGGTGACCTCTTCCTTGATCTTGAGAGCCTAGTCTGCGCGGATCCTTCTGAGTTTTTGTTTGACGGGTCGGGCCTCGGGGTCAAGAGGGATCCGGTGCTGTACAATCTCAGGATCGATTCCAGGCATATCTTCATAGGACCACGCGAAAACATCTTTGAAATCTTTTAATAAAGCGACTAAGCGCTCGCGTTCCTCCGAAGACAACGTGGACCCGATCTGGACCAGCCGCGGGTCCTCCTCAATACCAATATTCACAGTAGTGATTTCATCCATTAAGGGTTTAACAAATCTTTCCTGCTCTTGTTCAATTAAGCGTTGCAAAACCGAAGGAATTTCTTCCTCGTCGTTTTTATCAAAATTTTGAAAGTCTGAGTTAATGCAATAAATCAAGGGCACAGAAAAGTACTCAGAAACCACAGCCACATCATTCTCATTAAGCACATCCAAATCGTCCGATTCTTCGGTTACAACAGACTCAAAAGAGAAAGAAAAAGACGACCTGGACAGGACTGTGGTATCTGGGTTATCACCCCCTGGAATACCGGACTTAGACTCAGTCGAGCTGGAACCTGATTCTGACTCAACAGACTCGGTGGAATCAGATTTCGGCTCACTACCTGACCCGGTGCTGCTTGACAAAAATCCCTCTTCATACTGCCAAATGAGAGAGGGTGCGATAGATGCATCCAAAATGTTTGCTGGTAGGCCCGCAGCCGTTTCATTCCCGATCACGCATATCGAGAAGTTATCCCCCAAGCACTTCTGTTCGATTGGAGGATTTGAAAGTAGACACGCCAGCGCTACCCCCATTTCACTTTCGACGTCCTCAGACTCCACTTTCTTGCTCTGCTCAGCCTCAGCTAATGGGTCCGTCTGCTCTTCGGCAACGTCATCCCTGGATAACTGTAGGTCAAAGAAAATCTCAAACCCTGGCACACGGTGTTTCTCTTTGTTTATCCACGGCTCTGGGAAGCCACAAAATGGAAAGTCCTCTCCCTCCTGGACAAAGCGTCCGTTTAGGGTACCCTAGATGGGTCGGTGCATTAGCTCAAAAGGCTTCCCCGCCTGCTTCGCTCTGGCTCTTCCAGCCATCTCCTTACCTTTTCTTATCCAATCCTCTTTGGTGGGCAGATAACCCAAGCCAAAGGTGTGTGGGTTGTGTGGCACTTCAGTCAACACTGCAACGCCCTTCCGGTCGCTCTTTCCCAATCCCATCTTGGGGATGTGTTGAAGCTTGTTCATGAGGTATACTGATTGTGCACTAACATACACCCCCTCATTAACAGCTAAGATGTTCTGCACGACCTGGGCCTCAGCCAGGGTAAAACTCGACATGAACACACCCTTCATACCGTGCTCAATTTCCAAAACTGGCGTAGATACTTCTGGCGGTGGATGGATCGACGAATTTCCAAAAATGATGGCTACTCCCTTCCCATGGGGGTATTTCACCATCTGATGCAAGGTAGACAAAACTGCCTTTACTTGGTGCAACCACGGTCGCCCCAAAAGTAGATTGAAGGTCACAGGAACTTCTAAGACGTGAAAGTCTACCTCATGCTGTCCCGGCCCAACCTTGGTCTGAATTTTCACTGTCTCCATTACCTCTCTGCTTGTGTTATCATATGCCCGAATCACCTGGGCTGTCGGCACAAAGTTCGCGGTCTTTAAACCGATTGCGTATGCAGTCCTTGCCGGGCACACAATGATGACAGACCCTGTGTCGACAAGCACCACGGGTATTCATTTGTTTCTGCACTCCATAGAGATATAGAGTGGCTTGTTATGGTTCGCACCCTCAGGTGGCAATTCTTTGTCGGAGAAAGTCAACATCGGGGTAGCTTCTCCCGGAAAAACTAAGCCCACCAGCTGTTCGGGCGTGGTGTCTATTGAGAGCTTGGCCTTGTCCATGGCCGATAAGACAGCTTGTCGATGCACTAGCGATGCCATAAGCAGTCCCCAGATGGAGATGTCTGCCTGTATCTTTTTCAATTGCTTCAGTACAGCCTCTTCTTTGAGTTGCTTCTCTTTCTGTTTCTCCGCCTCCTTATCTTTTCCAAATGCCTCTGGTTGATCTAGATGTGGGGGCTTGAAATACCACCGCTTCTAGTCATATGATCGACTTCGCCGATGTACCAGGTATCGTCTGGCTGGTTACTCCCCTAATCCTTATCCGTGTGGACAAGACATAGATCATCGTCTTCCCACTACATTCCGTCGGCAGCCAACAGACACCTGTCCGGCTCTGGTACAATTGTACTCGTAGTACTTTCCGTCCACATGCTCGCAGTATTCTCTATCCTCGTGCACACAGCACTTTCAGTCCTCTCAGGGGCCTTAGATTTCCTGATTCTCTCAGAATCCCCGGACCTTTTTTGTTCCAACTGCGTCAGTACAACTGGCTGTTCAATACTTCCCACATTCACAATGCCCAAGTCCTGAGCGAAATTCTTAGCACCGGTGCTCTCCGGCGATGCATTCTGATTTCCGGCCCTTCCGACCACAACTGATGTCCTTGCCCCTGTCGGGCCCCATTCCAATTGAGTTTCATCGACAACATCTGGTAGGTCATCAAGGCACCTGATGACCTCTGCTGACTCCTCAAAATCTGACCAGTTGACTACCATGCCCTCTGGATCTTGTTCATTGAAAAATCGAAGGTTAGCAAAGTCCCCTTCCACGGTTGCCAAATCATCTATCCTCTGACCAGATTCATCCTCCTGTATCACACAAAGCTCCACCCCTGCCGGCAATTCCACATTTGGCCCAACCTGGCCTACTGATAGAATGTAGTCACTCGGACTGTATACCTCCTCAGCAAAACTCCCAGATTCCTTAGATTCTGACTCAACAATCCCATTCTCCCTTGAAGTCTCCCCTGTTTTGTCTTCGACAGTTACCACCATTGGTTCGGGTTGGGTTCTGGAGATGTCCAACATGCACAAGTCAGTGCAGTCAGGAAGGAGCACCTTCGGCTTAGGTAGGTGGGACGGGGTGATATATATGCTAGGATCATAAGACACGACCCTAGTCTGGATAAAGTTGATACATTTGGGGGGTGAAGCTTGGTTGTACGGTGGGAGAGGGTTTGTTGTGACATTGGGTTTTTCTGGAGGCACAATCACCTGCTTGTCAATGAGATCTTGAATCTCATGACGCAACCTAAAACATTGGTTAGTGTCGTGACCATGTTGTTGGTGATATGCGCAGTATTTTGCTGGGTTATGAGAGGGAGGGAGTGGATTTGGCAATGGCCTCGGCTCCAGGGGCTTTAAGTGCCCTTTCCTGATTAATACCCCCAGAGCGTTGGACAGGGGCATATATAATGGGGTGAAGGTTCTCTGGCCTCGAGGTTGGTATTTGGTGGTTTGTGTGTTGCTTCCGGATGCGCTAGAGAAAGGTGTAACTGCCATGGGTCTTGGAGGGGGAATGGTGGTGACCATGCTTACTTCTGAAGCTCTAGCATTTGCAGCATTGCTGGTGCCTGTATTGTTGTTGCGGTTGAAGGTTCTCCTGGGTTGCTCTCTGTCTTGGTCAATCAGACCTTGTTTCATAGCATCCTCAATTTGTACCCCATCTCGTGCAAATCTGAAAAGGTAGGGAAGGGGAGCACGATCATTTTCTACATCAGTTTGGGTTGGAGATTGCGCACAATCATCCGGATTTGATCTTTATCAGTAGCCCTTAGGGTCATCATTGAGGCCTTCGCCCTCTATCTAGCTACGAACTCCGAATAGCTCTCCTTAGGCTCCTGCCTCGTTGTCTCAAGATCACGGGTTGTAATCTCGATTTGCGTGTTATAGGAGTACTGTGTAATGAAAGCCTCGGCCATATCATCCCAGTTCCGCTTAACATCGTCTTCTAATTTTGCGTACCAGATAGCAGCCACACCCGACAGGGTCCGGCCGAATAATGAAAGCTTTTGCGGTCTGGTGAGGCCCATCGGCCGTAGTATATCTGAGAACAACCGAAGATGCACCATGGGATCCCCAGATCCATCAAAGCGGTCGATTTGCAGCATTTTGAACCTATTTGGCAGCGTCACAACCACATCAGTGTACCCGTCCTCAATGTCTGGGATGGACTTTACCCCTTGGGATTTCTTGAACAACTTCTCAAGCTTGCTCAACTTTAACGCTGTATGGTCCACCTCGAACTCAAAGGGAGAGTTCGGTTGATTGACAGGTGTAGGTGCCTTGGACAGTTAAGGTAGAATCGGGGGCGGAGCCAGCCCTGTCGGGATATCCGTATCTCCCTGGACATTTGGTGCCTCCCCGGGCGCTGGAACTCTTGGTGGGGGAGGAGCTTGGTGTGAACCAGATGCCCCGGTTTGTTGTTGCAGCCTGGCAATTAACTCTGCCTGCTGGGCCATGATCTCGGCCTGTTGTTTGGCAAACTCATTTCGACGAACAGCGTCTTGCTGCATGGCTCTCATGGTCTCCTGCATCTGACGCATCATTTCCTCAACTCCTGTCGTTCCTGCCATACTACCCTGATCTATCTGAACTACCGGTAGGTCTATCTCTGGAGCAGCCTCGGGAAGCTCAACCTGACTGTTCAAAGTCCATTGATCTGGCAATCTCTGCTCAGATACACTGCGTTTTCTCGACCTCCGTCTGATAACTGGGGGTAAGGAATAAAACACTGGCTGTCCGTCGACCAAATCCTCAGATCGATAGAGTTGACGACCTCTAGTCCAGAGTGCTTGGGTAATATCTGCTTGGTCTGAAACAATTGTGCTAAACTACTTAGCAAAAAGATAAATAAAGCAATAATAAGGAAAAAGACAACTAGACAAACGGACAGCATAATAACGTAAATAAACAAAACACACAGTCGGGTATAGCAACACGCAGTTGATAAGCTGAATATACTGTTCTCAGATACTGATCATTGTTCCCAAATCACTGCCCCCAAAACTGAATCTGATACCCGCAGATAATTGATTTCCAAAATACTGAACTGGTGCCTGCAGGCTTGATACCCAAACTTGTAAACTGATACATGCATTCCTGTAGAGACGCACTCTAAAAGCACATAGCAAACAAGTGAGAGCCAAAACACCCCTATGTTGGGGTAAGGTTTCCCTGTCCTATTTTGTCAGGAGATAGGGTTTCACTACGCACGCAGCGGTTTCAAACAACCTACAATCGGGTAAGCAACCTGTCCTAGCTTGGAATGGTCACTATGGATTCCGAATATGCACTAGGTCGAATGGTCAAAAAGGGTGCCCCGGTAAAAACCGGGGTTTGTGTTCCCGTCGTGGCAGAGCCCGCAACTGGTCAGCCTTATGGCACGCTTCTCGAAGCGAACCTCCGACAAACCGTTCAGGAATAGCATACGGCAAACACGGTGTCCTAGGCGCACCAATGCAAATGCAATGCAAAGAAACACATAAGTGTAGTCAAAACCAGATATCATGAGTTCGAGTCAAGTTCTCTAACTCCCCAACAGAGTCGCCAGAAACTGTAGACGTCCCCGAACGTCCCAGGAAGAGATCCCGTTTTGTTCATTTGGGCTCACTACAGTTCGGACTCAATGTCAAGATCCTGTATCTAATCTCGCAGAGTGCAATGCAAGACCTATGAATCATCAAAGAGTCCAAATCTGGCAAATCGTTTTTGAAAAAAATAAATTTTAGAAAGAAGTGCCAAACATGGACTGCTTTGCCAGATACAGGGTCGCCACCTAAATATTTATTTTGGGGGGAATTTAGGAAACCCTGACTCGTTGCCTAAGGCCACGTGTCCGTCATCACCAAAGTTGCCTCGGCTCGGGAACTTGGGTACGATTGGGGAAGGTCACTTCGTGAGCACCCCCGCTCGCCCGATCAAAGATCGGCCTCTACTAACAATGATATCGAGTTTTGAAAACATTATATGTTCTTATTCCGGTTATTAGCCTAGAATTACTATGTGATGCGCACAGCATACAAGTATAGACTGGGTCGCCTAAATTGGAACAAAACATCTCATGTTCATTTTGAAAAACGGTTTGAAGGTGCTACTCGCAAGTAGGCTAAGACGTGGATTTTGTCACCCTCAAGTGGGTTTAGAAAACATGGTTTTGCCACTCTCAAGTGGGCTTAAAACTCTCAATTGGTGAATTGTTCCAATTCAAATAACCCAACCTTCACCCACAGGCATTTAGGCAGTTATATCACATAAGCACTTAGCCTCATTGTAAGCATGCTATCATGGCAGTCACTTACACACATGCAAGGATCCTAAAGCATAAATACTTACCGAGTACTCCAAGCCAAAACAGAAACTAGTTAATAATCAATGCATGATCCTAGTTCATGTTGAGATGGCTAATGCAACACATGCAAAATGCAACTAAGATAGGCTCGGCTATTCTAAACATGGCATATGAAATGAAACAAATGATACACGTATTCAACTCGGAATTGAAATACAATGCAGTTAGTATGATGCGCCGAGCCCGGTGCATGCAAGACAAATGAATGGATGCAAACATGCGAGCATAAGTATGCTAATTGAAACATGCCCTAAACTAACCATCATAAGCTGGTAAATAAAAGGGAGAAAGACGTGGGTTGGAAGACATACATCACACACACGCACACTTATTACACAATTGCCCTCGCTCGGAGGGTCCGAATAAATAATACAGTCCGAATAAATAATTAACTACTCCAGCTAATTTAATATTACAAAACCCTAATTAATTAACAAATTAACTAGGAAAGCGAATAAATTAGCATGCAAGCTATAAAATGGACTGCCTTAGCTCTTGTTCCGAATGATGAAAGGTGCATGCGTGCTCGGGTCGCTTTGTCGGGAAATTCCTTGCGATGCCCCGATTTGCCTCTGTTTTGCAATTGGTCCTAGAACACTATACAAAACTTCTGAAGGCTGCTGACTAGTTTTTGCTGCTGGATTCCGATTTGCTGCGACAGAGAGCAAGAAAGGGGCATGGCAAAGTATTTTCAACACATGTGTGCATGACCACTCTCCCCATCATTGCACAAGCTCTAGGGAGTGTAGACCTCGATCCTCGTGCCACCAATCACGCATCTCGATGCATGATGGCCGAGGAGTCGAATTGCATGACTCAATTTGAAATGAATGCACATATAAGCATAACAAGGCCTAAACTCCATAATGGGAAATCTAGAGTGTCGGCGACCAGGAATTGAGACACGTTTCGTCATTTTGAGTACGAAGCGCCCCTCGTTTCTCGTGTTTGGACTAACCCTACTCCAAACACAATGCAATGAGATGACATACACAATGCGACTAACATGCAACCTAGCATACACAATGCTATGGACTAAAATGGCATACACAATGCACGTGACACAACATGGCATGCATAATGCACTAACATGCGATCTAGCATACGCAATGCTATGGATTAAAATGGCATACACAATGCAAGATGAACTTACACCAATATGAGCGGACCTTAGCCACACTCACATCAGTGGCCATGTGATGAAAATGAGACAACCGAAATACATGCAAACATGCACGAATGCAATGGACCGATCTTAAGGCATAACACGCAACTCTAACTAAGAATGGCAAGGGATGAAATATAGCATACAAGCATACATTTTTCAGCTCTGAAATATGATGTACAATGGTCCCGAATCATGCAAATATGTTACCCAATACATGCTAGATGGCCCGAATACCGAAACTAATGAAGTGCGTTACACTAGAGGTACACAAAGCAATGCACAAATGGCAAAACAAACCCCAAATAGACCTTAGGCAGGTCTGAAACAGTGGGAAAATGGCCTAAAATGATGGCTCGGAATGCAAAGAAATGGAGTTCATTCAATGGTCCGAAAACAAGGCATTCATGCACAACTCTCAAGCACACTTAAAGAGGAGAAAACAAGAGGATATGGCATTCACATGGGCTCTGAAATATGATTCAAAATGACCCCAAAGCATGAAAACACCTCAGTACATGCATGCAATAGACCTCAAAACTCAAAACTAGGCATGGACATTGAACTACAAGCATGCAAAACAAGCATCATTCGACCATGAGACCTAAAAAAAAAGCTAAGGCAGTCCAAAATATGCACAAGATCAGTTTAAGGTATGGCCAAAAAGTGCTAAAATCAAGGGTCAACAAAGCATGCAAAGTAAGCTAGTGAACCATGATTTGCACTACAACTATATGAAGCACCTGAGAGGTCACCAAACCAGCCAAAAACGGAAGTATGCCATGCTAAAATATGCCCAAAAACCCATGGAAACTTAGTCAACACATGTTAGAATGAGGTGCTCCTTTGAGAGGCCAATAAGAGGGTTGTTCTACACATGCAAGATAGACATGCAAAATGGCAAAACCACCTCTGGACAGAGGTTATGAGGGCCTTAAAACTCATCAAAGATGGCCTGAAATGAGACTAGGAAGCATGCAAGTAAAAGCCCCTTTGAGAGGCCTTAAATAGGATTGCTTTACACATGCATAATAGACATTTAATATGGTAAAAAGGGCTCCGGACAGAGTTCATGCAGGTCACAAAACTCACAAAAAGTGGCCTGAACATGGCTTTGAAACATGCAAATAGGGGCTCCTTTGTAAGGCCAACCAAGCTAGTAAAGAGAACAAGGGGTGAGAGGGTCACCCCTCTCTAATTTTGAAGCTCAAAGACACATTTTAGCCACTAAAAATACACTGGATTTCAGTGGCCAAAAGGCCAAACCGAGGCCAACACAAATGCTCTAATGCATAGCTCAAAACATGAGGAAATGAAGCATGCAAGGGGGTAGACGACCCCCAACATAAAAATGACCTCAATCAAACTTGAAGAGGAGCTCAAAATAAGACTTTTTTTAGTTTATGACAAAGTCCAAAAATGCTTGCAAATAAGGCTAAAGAATGAAGCAAAATAAAGCTACAAAGAGGGAAATGGTGACTTACCCTTGTAGCACAGCAATGCAGCAAGCTTTGGACCAAGAAAGTGAGCTCTCAACCTTTGAAAAACAGCTCCAAGGTACTTAGGATGGTAGTGAAGGTGTTGTGCTTGGAGGTGTAGTGCAATGGGGCCAAGAACTTCAAACTTTGAATCTAAATGGGAGAGATACAAAGAGAGAGTGTATGCATGAGCCTTAGCAATTTTCTGAACCCTTGCAAGTGAAGAGAGCCCTTCCCTTTATAGAGGAGAGGGGCTAAAGCTTCTCAAAGAAGCTTCAAAGCTAGCTTAAACATCCTTCATACACGTGTATGGATGATGCATTCTGAGGCTTCCAGCTGGCACAACTGGCTTCAACTCAGTGAGACAAAAAGTAGGAAGCTGGCCGACCAGGTTCAGGTGGTCGGCCGACCACTCCCCCTAGTCGGCCGACCAGTTCAAAAGGTCCAAGTGCTCAAAAAGTGGTCGGCAGCCCTGATTGGTGGTCTCCCAGGTGAATGCAGTTCAGTGGTGGTATGGGAGACCCGAAATTATGGCCCAAAAATGAGGGAGACCAAGGGGTCAAAAGGGTCAGGGAGGAAAGGTGGTCGGCCATACCAAATTGGTGGCCTCCCAGATGAATGCAACACAATGGTGGTATGGGGGACTAGAAATTATGGCCCAAAAGTGAGGGAGACCACCTACCTGCCAAGAAAAACTGGCCGACCAGGGAAAGGTGGTCTCCAAGGAAAAAAGGTGGTCTCCCACCATACTACCACCTTCCTAACAATAAAAAAAGGGTCCATGCCAAAAATGAACCTACACCGATGCAAAACAAGGGTTCGGGGGCCAAAACGCACAGCCGGGTGCCCCGAAAACTGACTATTAGGCACCGAAAGTGGCGTGCGACCACAAAGGTGGTCTCCCAGGCCACAGTGTCCCTCTATAGAGAGGAAAAACGGTGTGTACCAAAAACCGGAGCAAACGGAGGTAGTTAAGCGATCCCGAACCAAGGCGCACGGCCGACGGCTCCGAAAATCAGAAACTAGTCTCCAAACGGGAACAGTGGTCTACGACCACGAAATGTGGCCTATGGCCACTGAGAGATGGTCTATGAGACCTCTCTCTCCCTTTGGGAAGATAAAATAGAGAAAACAGAACTTGGTTTGCAAACCGAGGCAAAGCACAAAAGAGCCCCGAAGTCTGGAGGCAAGGCTCTCAGCCGAGACTCTGTGACCTCAGAATGAGCAAAATATGTATAATCACCGAGCGCTCAATCGGTGATGTCTGAGTCTTAAGGTCGGTCAAAAATGGGGTGTCTACAAAGGGCCTCATCCCCGAGATAGACGAGGATATCTTGCTGCGAGAGCCCACGGAGCACTTGTCCACCGATGCCTCCACGGTAAGCAACTTCCCTTTGTTTTGATGCATTGTTAAATCTCACAAGTAGACCACTAGTTTTAGGTGATAGCCAAGAGGATTGGTGGCTACGGATCCATATCCGACCCCTGACGCTGGTATAAGAGACTGCCCGCAGAGGTCCGCGCATTAGTTGATGCTGCTGGCTTTGGGCCCTTTTGCTCAGGGCTTATATAGATAAGGGCTGAGTTGTTGCTACACAGGGCCCTGGTCTAGAGATGATGGGACACCACAGAATCATTCCACTTCTCATCGATCAGCGAGCTGACTCTGACCTATAGCAATTCCGGTTTTGACCTATCACTTGTTTTACTCCGAATTCGGGTTGGTATGGTTTTGAATAGTTATTCATATCTTGTTACCCTTGTCTTCCCCTTATTTTGGTTATCGGGTTATAGTTATGCATTTAGAACAGGTTAGTTTTTTGTTTTTCCAAACCTGTGATGACCAAATTTTGGCTCTTGCGCTTGAGCGGGCATTCTTACTCTTGAGCGGGCTTCACAAATTTTTGCTTCTCTACTCAAGCGGCCATTCTTGCGCTTGGCGCGGGATTTGTCAACTCTCCGTATTTTTGCAGACCTACAAATACTGGGAGAGTGTATTGGATGCTCGAGCGTCCAGTCTCACGCTCGAGCGGGGTCATTCGTTTGTAAAATTTCTGGAAGTGATTAAATTGCTTTGAAGAGCCAAAAAATGTTTTGTTTATCATTCTGAGTATTAGAAATTACTTCAACATTCAAGTAAAGGACAAATTATGTGCAAGTAATTTGGAAGGAAGGTGGGCGTTTTTCTTTTCAATTTCTACAAAGTCAAAATACCCCTAGTACCGCGAAAGAAAAATAAAATAATAAACTTATTCCCCTGATAGTTAATCGAGCAAAATTAAGTATTGGTAATATAAATTTACTTAACAATAAAATAAAATAATAAGGTTGCAACCAAATAACGATAAATTGCTAAAAGCATCCTATTGCCTTCAACTTCTTTTCTGCATTTCAAACTTTGAGAAACAAATTCATTGATTAAAAGCCTATAACCCTACTTGGATTACAAAAAGGAAATAGTTATTTTGCCTGCGAGTCATATGGCTGACTTGGTCCAGCAACAAAAATTTACCAACCCTTGTCCAATGTTCTTATGTAAAAGTTTTCCTTAATGAGTAAAAATTGTCATTATTCTTTAATCATATTAGTCACTTGTATAAAAGAATAATGATTAGGGCTTTCTTGGCCAAAAGTTCTTAATTCTGGATGGAAGTGAACTTTGGGTGTTTTGAATTTGTCCCAATTAGGCTTTAATTTCTGTGTAAATTAGTTATTGAATTTTGTTGGCTATACAGGAGTTTAGATATATGACCAACCACTGAGGTCACACAAATGTGTTTGGATGGATGATAGGCCATGAGTCCTAAGTATTTTGGTGTCTATTTTTATGTTTCTTGTTAATAAATTTTCCACAATATGCTTTTAATTTTTTTATATGTCATGACTTTAACAATGCTTTTAATCTTCTTTTGTATATTCTTAATTTTTATGGCAGGCAATTGGCCAAGTACTCTACCTTCGCCCTTATGTCGATGATTTCAATACACAGTGGGTTCTGGCTTCTATTACTTTATTAACCCTTGGATCCGTGCTTGCAACTTACATTGGTGAACGTTTTTCTGACCTAAAACTTGGAAATGGTACATCTCTTTTGATCTTCACGAGCTTTATATCCTACTTGCCAGCATCTTTTGGTAGGACTGTTGCAGAGGCATTTCAGGATGGCAACTACATTGGACTTGTCGCTATTATTTTCTCATTTTTCTTGTTGGTGCTTAGTCTTGTGTACGTTCAGGTAAATGCCGATTATTTTTGTGAATTAGAATTGGATTAGTTGAAGCATAGAACTGTTGACAATGTTCTTAACAAAGGGTTTCAGGAAGCAGAGAGGAAAATCCCAATTAATTATGCCTCACAATGCAGTAGCAGAACTGGAGGGCTCCAAAAATCTGCTTACCTACTCTTTAAGGTTTGTAATCAAGTTACATACTATGTTTCAGTAAGTGTTACTGATTGGAAATGATACTATGTTTCAGTAAGTGTTACTGATTGGAAATGATTATAATTTTCTTCTTAGAAGCAATCTACATGTGTTACTTAACAAATTTTTTGTAAAATGACTACTCTTGCAACATACTGATTTCATCTCTTTGGCAATGTTTTTCTGATTCACTTGCTATTCACTTCATATTGTTTTGCTTATGTGAATTGTCATGCATGGAAATCTTTTGTTAATGGTTTGCATTTATAGTATTGTCTTCTTGGATTGGGTTTATTTGTGATGTTTTTGAACTTTAGTCTTATGTCATACTTATGATCTCATTTTGTTTTAATTGAGCAGGTCAATAGTTCAGGAGTGATGCCAAACATCTTTTTTACATCATCGTTAGCACTTCCAGGCACTTTAGCACGCTTCACTGGTTTAGCTGCTCTGAAAAAGGCTGCAATGGCTTTAAACCCGGGGGGTAAGAACAATTGTTGTAGTGCCTTTTGTGAGAATGTGTTCTCCTTTTTCCTTATAGGATTAGGAATTATTGTCCTATTAGACTTCTATATATCAGTGATGTATTCATGTAGGATTATGAATTAGTGTTCTATATAAATGGTGTATTCTTTGTCAATTAATTCACTCTAATATATATAGTTTTCGTTCAGAAATCTTACACGGTGTCAAAGCTAGGTTCGAAACCCTAGCTGCTTCGCATATCACCATTGGAGTCGCGACTTTTCTCTCTCCAGACTCGCGAAGGTTTGAAACCCTAGCCCTTTCTGGTTCGTCTGGTTTGTCTCACGAAGGCCGCTCTCTTCCTCGTGATCTCTGTTTGATTCGATTCGTAGCTATCTACTTTGGCTCTCTGGTTAATCTGGTTCGTCTGCCTCTCTCTTCCTCACGATCTTTGTCTGAAGATCGATCTCAGATTCAGTCTCTCTCTCTCTCTCTCTCTCTCTCTCTCTCTCTCTGTGCTTTGCAATCTCTGTCTGACGGTCGATCTCAGCTTCAGTCTCTCTCTCTCTGTGCTTCGCAATCTCTGTCTGCTCTCTCTGTGCTTCAACTTGGGTATTTCTATTTTAAATCCTATTTCAGGAATATTGCACTTAAGCCCCATACTTGTCTGTTTATTACAAATTTTGTTTTATTACAATGTCGGATACTAAAATCCAAGCCATAAAATGTAAACTCACTGCTCGCAATTATGCCTATTGGGCCAACGTCGTGAAGAATTTTCTTCTTAGTCAAAAAAAAATGGGGCTGTGTTTCTGGTTATGTTTCTCGTCCATCAGACCCGAAGGCGGAAGGGTATCTGCTTTCTTGTGACACTTGGGATTGTGATAATGCCCAAGTTCTGACCTGGTTTCATAATTCTGTGGATGACTGTATTGGAATGATGTTTTCCAAGTACAGTACTGCCAAGGAAGTGTGAGATTATTTACTATGTGTTTATCAGCACTCCAACTTTGCCAAGCGATATGAGTTGGAAATAACTATTCAGAGTACTCGTCAACGGGATCAAACTATTCAAGACTTTTATATTGAGATTACTGGTCTCTGGGATCAGTTGGCTCTTATGGAACCACCTAGTCTCAAGATACTGGACGCTTATATTGAGTTTCGGGAGCAGGGTCGTTTAGTGCAATTCTTAACGGCTCTATCCTCTTAGTATGAGGCTATCTGAGGTGGCATCCTTCACCGATCTCCTCTTCTCTCTGTGGATGCTATTGTTCGTAAGCTTCTCTCTGAGGAAACTTGTCTTAAGATGGCCACTTAGACTCTGCCTCCTTATGTCTTCTTGGCTCCTACCAAGCCTCTCTTCTTATCGACCCCACCTCTTATCAGCTTTAAGCCACTACGAAACCCAAGAAAGGACCATTGGGGCCAGATGAGTGTGCTTTCTGCCATTAGAGGGGTCATTGGAAGAATAATTGTCCCAAGAAGGGACGTCAGCTTGCTCCATCTTCCCGCGGTCCTACTTCGGGTACTTTCCGCCCTCCTGCCGCTTACACCGCATCTACTCTAGCTCCTGATCCTGACTTGGCTTCTTTGAGTGCTCAGGTTGCACAACTTCAGTATATCCTCTCCACCTCTCAGCCATCCCCATTTGCCTCCGCTCTTACATCTCTTCATTTAGGTTTGCTTGGGTCCTCTTCAGATATCCCTTCTTCTGTCTGGCTTTTTGATTATGGTGCCTCTCATCATATGACTCCTCACATTTCCTTACTTCAAAACTGTATTCCTCCACCCGTTCCTATTACTATTAATATTGCTAATGGATCTGGTATGTCTGTTTTGTCCATTGGGTCTGTCTTACCCTCTATCATTTCTGCTGTTACCATTCTTTCTGTTCTTTATGTCCCTCAGTTATCTGTCAGTTTATTATCAATTAGTCAACTTGATGTTTTTGGTTTTGATGTTATCTTTTCCTCTTCTGTTTGTTGTGTACGGGATTGGGTGTCCAAGAAGTAGATTGGGACCAGCCATAGAGTTGGAGATCTCTATGTGGTTGAAAGCTTGCATCTCTCCAACTGCATTTTCCTCGTTTCAGTTAGATTCTCAGTCGAGTCAGTTTTACTTATGGCGTTCTCGTCTCAGTCATTTGTCTGTTGACCGCTTACGGTCTTTAGCTCAATCAGGGTTGTTGGGTAAAGTTTCTCCTAGTCAAATTGATGAATGTCGGGGGTGTAAACTTGCCAAAATGTCAGCTTTATCATTTAATAAAAGTATCTCTATTTCTGTTTCCCCTTTTTCTCTTGTGCATACTGATGTCTGGGGACCCTTTCATATTCTTACTAAAGGGGGTTCAATATGCTATGTGTCTTTTGTTGATGATTGCACCCGTTACACTTTGGGTTTATCTTATGACTCATAAGTCTGACTTCTACCAGATATACTGTACTTTTCAGTCTATGATCACTACACAGTTTGGGCCTACTATTAAATTGTTACGGTCTGACTTGGGTGGGGAATACTTTAAAACTGAATTCTATAAATATTTAGCCAACTTAGGTACCATTCACCAAACTTCTTGTACTAATACACCTACCCAAAATGGTCGAACTGAGCGTAAACACCGTCATCTCCTTGAGATAGCTAGGTCTCTCATTATCTCTGCCTCCGTTTCGGCTCCATTTTGGGGTGAGGCAGTTCTTACTGCTGCTTTTCTTCTCAACCGTATGCCTACCCCATTTCTTTCTGGTCAGTCTCCTTATGAGGCTCTATTTTCTCAACTTCCTAATTACTCCTTCCTTCGTGTGTTTGGGTCTGCTGGTTTTGTCCTTCTACCTCATAAAGATAGGACCAAACTTAGTGTCCAGTCTGTCCTATGTGTTTTTTCGAGTTATAGTCTCACTTAGAAAGGTTATCGCTGTTATAACCCTATTTCTCGTCGCCTTTATGTCTCCCGCCATGTTGCCTTTCTAGAACATCTATCTTACTTTCAGCTTCCTCCTCTCACCGCCCCAGTTTCCAAAGAGGATTTGGTTCATATTGATCCATTTCCTTCTAAGGTCTCGTCTGATGAGTACATTTCCACAGTTCCTCCAGAGCTTGTTCCATCTTCTCCTCCTGTTTCACCTCTAACTGCTTCTCTTCATTCGCCGTCTTCTCCTCCTCCGTTGTTAGTTTATTCTCGTCGTAAAGCTTCTCCTCCACTAGTTGTCTCTACCTTTGCTTCCGATCCTCCTGCTTTTGATGACTCTGATCCTGCTGCACAATGATATCCTCCTCGAGCGCGTCATCGTCAAAACAGGTTGGGTTGGTCTAATACTTGTTTTTTAACTTCCTATCGTACCTTTTTGTCTATTATTCACTCTTTTGCAGAACCTTAGTCTTACAAGGAGGCTTGTCATCGATGGAAGTTGAGATATTCCAGTGAAAAAGTTAAATTCCAACTATTCTAGCAATATATTCCTTGTGCATTTAAAACTCACCTCTAAAACTGAGTCTCAGTAAGCTGCAGTGGCTTTCCCTTTCGATTTAGATGAAACATTTGAAATATTCTAAATCTGACCAGATAAATTCTTTGTAGGTTCTCTCTATCTCCCCACACATTCTATTGATAGCCTTCAACTACTACACTTTTCTGCAGCTGGATCCTGATGATGTGAGTGAACAGTTGAAGCGCCAAGGTGCATCAATCCCACTTGTTCGACCCGGTAAAAGTACGACTGCATTTATTAAAGCGGTAATTTCCTGTCTACTTGAATATATGGCCTATCATTTATTTTTGTTCCAGCTTGTACATTTAGTCAGCTTCACCCTGCTTTAGCCATACATTTGGTTCTAGCTTTATCGCCAATCAGTCTAAGACATTTCAGTAAGCCATGGGCATCAGCTTCTCTAGTGTTCACTCGCAGCTACTTTCCCATGAGAGTCTAAATTTCTCTTGTAGAAAGAACATTCATGCCTCATTATTTTCATATGCTTAACTTTTGAAAATTCAAAAAATATCAATTTTTGTCAAAATAATTTACTTTCTCAACCAAAAAAAAAAAAGAGTTTGAATTCAATAGAAAAATTTCTCCCTTTTTTATTTTTTATTACTCCCTTACCCATCTATATTGATGTGGTGTTTGGATGTCATATGGAAATTGAATGAATTTTGTCTCTTTTGGAGGACTTCATTTGAGTCCAGTTTTGTTTTTATTGCATTAAACCGGGTGTTTCTTTTTTCCCAACTTGTATGAAATTGGGTACTTTGCATTTTGTTCAGATTACCTTTTAATTTTAGACCCTTTGCTTTGCCTGGCTGCTATTGTGGGTCAATGCTATGTAACAAAACAGACTACTGTAAATTCCAAGCGATACATAAACAACCTAATACATTCTGCTTCTTCAGGATACAAATCCCTAATTCGTAACTTAGTGCCCACTCTCTTTTGTGATTTACTCATTGAGGAGTTTGGAATAGATTTTGTGGAGATATTTTGGTTCCTTGTTTGCTCTTTTCTTCTGTATTCATACAGCTAATGAGTATTTTATACTTGATTGATATCTGAACTTTTGGCACAAATTTAGCTTCAAAATAATTTCGACAGGTTTATGACCTATTTTTGGTTGAATTCAGGTTCTTAGTTGGATATCAGTCCTGGGATCCGCATTTTTGGCAATTCTGGCTGCTGGTCCTGCCGTGATTGAACAAACTGCACACTTGACTGCATTCCGGGGATTTGCAGACGCTTCGGTTCTCATTCTTGTTGGTTGTGCTACTGACATGGCAAGAAAAGTTCAAGCAGAAATAATATCCCAGAAGTACAAGAACATAGAGTTTTATGACATTGACAAGTATAACCAGTATTGAGGAAAAACAGATTAGAGGCTGGAGTGGATAAAATCTTATAGAATGAAACTTTATGGTTTAGTTTTCTCATGAATCGTGTAGTGGTGACTACCATATGTATTTTACGTTTTTGGTTTACAGTTTGATTCTGACTTACAAATTGTACAAAAGGTTACATGGCTGCAATTTTCCATGGTGTTTGGCTAATGGAAAATCATATTCTTCTTGTTGTAACTCTGATTTGTAGTTTTCAAGAGTGATCAAAATGGGACTGGATGGTTGAAAACACCTTAAATAGAATAGAAAGCAATGGGCGAAATGTTATTTGGGTCGATGAAAAATGAAAAATGAAAGGATGGAATTGGGGGTTTAGATTTTAGAATTTAAAAGATGCGGATAATTGCCAATTATAGTGGTATTGGGAGAGTTAAAAGGGTAACTACTTTTTTTTTTGAATACCACGCGATGTGTATGTCTCCAGACGTGGCTAAGCCAATGGTTTCAGTGCAGCAGCAATCTAATGTGCTGCCAGAACAGAATCGTGGATTACTTCCTTTATAATCTGCTCTTCCCTTGAATAGTATGTATTTTTCCCCTTTCAAAATCTAAAGCTGCTCACTGCAGTTGAAGGGGATGTCATAAAATTTATGGACAAAGCACTAGAAATAAATCAATCCCTGATGTTAAAATTTCCAAATATTTGTTTCAAGTGACCTGTGAATGTATACTTATTTTCTGTACAATGCTATCTTTCTCACTAGCACTGTACTACTCCTGTACTCCTGCCCAACTGAATAAAAACTAGACTACAGATCAAGTGAATGCTGACCCATATACCTATACCGTACCTGCCACAAATCAACTATTTCATAGAAAGAAACCCTTTAAATTCGACCTTAGGGAGCTGTCTAGATGCTACTGCAAGGCCTTGAAGCATTTTGATGACTTCACAAGTATTGTCAAGATAGTATTTTGCCATACTTGGTGTCTGACCAACTGTGCAGGTGAAACCTTCTGTTATTATGGCAGGCGACAACTGGTTGGCAACGGACCTTGCAATGGTCTTGAACATATCTTCACCTGAACGGCACAACACAAAATCTGGCTGCTTCCCACTTTTCCGCATGGTTGCAACGAGCATTTCCACAGCTACTCCTTCGCTTACGCACGGCAATTCACAAATTGCAATGAAAAATAAATCATCCACCAAACGATCAAGAAATACACCCCACATCATTTACTCAAACTATTATACCCAATCATGAAAAATCAAATTATTTCATTATCTACACTACTCTATTTGGAAATCTTTCATTTCATCATTCCATTGAAAATCAAATTCTCATATCTGCCATGGAAAAGAGGAAAAAAATAAAATGCACTTTCATAAAGTTAAAATTTTATTGTTTTTCTGATAAGTTGACATTATTTATGAGACATGTTTATTGGTTAGGAAAGTAAACTACTAAGCAGAAAAATAATCATGCTTCTTACGTGTTGCTTCACTTCAACAATGTGTTGACCTCTTTTAACAACCACAGGCTCATTAGCAAGAACACTTTCAAGGTGATCAAGCTCTTTTCCCTTCCATGAGCCAAAGTGAAGGGCGGAGCCGAAGAAGGCTTAGGAGGGTCACGTGCCCCCCTTAATTTTGAACTTTTTTTTGTTTTTATTTTGTAGTCATATATAAAATGTATTCTTTTTTTTCTTAACATGTTTTTTGGCTAAGAATTTATTGTATTGTTCATAATAAGTAGTTATTTGATACTTTGGGAGCACCATGTGGTATTGTTTATGTAGTAGTCTAAATCAATAGTGTAGTGGGAAATCATATGGATTAAATATAATTAACTCATTATTTTCAAGTAGTTAACAAATTACTTATTGTGATTTGTGATTTCTCATGCTTTAAGCCTCACAAGGCAACACAATGTGGTACTCTATGACTATTTAATAATTTCCATTCAAAACACATCATTTATAAGCAATATCATCTCTTTAATATTTTTTGTTAAATAAAAATTAAATAGATTTTATAATAATTTGTGCTATAAATGATTTGTTTTTATTGTTTAAAATTAAGAATTTTGATCCATATTTTTTTATGCTAAAATTACAAACTTACATCACCCTCCCGTACCGAGTTATTACACACTATTATAGAATTTTGATTTGTTCCTATTAATAATGATTTTTAATTTCTTATACTTAAATTTAGCCCATAAAATTATTATTATCTTAATGTTGATCATGATTTTTTTTGAATAAAAAATTATAAATAATAAGTGCCCCTCTAAGTTAATTAACTTAATTTCCTGGCTCTGCACTTTCCTTCTCTGCGAATGAGCCATCTGTAGCCTCTGTATAATGCTCCATTACAGGACGTGCAGTTTTTTTACATTCAAAATCTGTTGGCAAAACTCTGGGCTTCCATAGAGAATCCTTACTCCACCTTCATGAGATACGAAAATGAGATTAAAACCAAGACAGACAAAAATTACAATTGATTGAGTTGTAGAACCAAATGTTACCTAGTGAAGTAGTGTTCTGCAGATAGACTGAGTTTTTCACATGGCGAAAACCACTTGCTTAGAGAATCCTTTCCTCTGCCACTGACAATGAAAACAATGTTCTTGGGATCATTGGATAATCCATTTTAGTACTTTATCATCAAATCAATCAATGTATGACTAACTATTCCAAGGCATCGTACCGTGTCTTATGTGGAACCCCTACATTTTTCTACTTGTTGGACCATTCCACATATCAGCAATAGCAAGAATTTTTGGAAGCTACCAGTTTCTTATCCAGTGCCATAATAAATCGATGATGCCCAAAATAGTAGAGCTCCTTGAGCCATCCTAAAGCAAAGATAGGCAAATTCATTGACAATGTGGCATATATCTCCTGGACAGAAACAGTTTATATCTTATTTTATTTTTTATTATTATTTAAATTCAGGATATCTGCTGAGAACTAAATGACAAAACGAATTTTGTCCTGAAAAAATGCCCAACTTATGTTAGTTACCTGTTCCCAGTGATATGTAAATTGCAACTGATGAATTGTTTCATTTCCACAAGATTTTTGGAAATACTACTTTTTGAGCAGCAACAACAAAATTTTATTGAGAAAAATTACTATTAACCACTGACACTCTTCGTGTTGGAAGAAAAATTATTGAATGCCCTTTAAACATTGCTCCACATCCATCATCAATTAATAATATTTGTCAAGGCATCAGTATAAAATAAAAGTAATATACCTCTTGCTAAATAAATCAATCACATTTAAAAATAAAAAAATATGATTCCAAATCCACCCAATCTTCAATCTACTTCGAGATGACTTTGGGTCTTTAAATCGCTTTTGAGTAAAAATAATGCATAGCAACGTGTTGAAGAAAGAATTGTGCAATAAGAAAATTACGAATAAAGAAAAGAGAGAATTTTTCTCTAAAATTTTAATAATCAATAATCGAAAGCATCATAGTCAGGAGCTTACCACGAAATTTGTAATTGTAGAGAAACCCCACCTATACTAGAAAACAATAGTAATAGACAATTACTTGCTAATCAATCTAAAATAAAGAAAAAAATACCAAAAAATGACAATTGACTTTAGATAACCCAAAAGTATTGATGCGCACTTCATTGGAAGTTCCAATGCAATAATAGTTCTTCCCAATCAATACTTCTTGGGTGCAATGTATTTACAATTAACTTCCTAATCAATTTTAAAGGATTTGGATTCAATTCTTCCTAATTAATGCAGAGGCATGTCATTCTCTAGTAACTATTATTCTAGTGCTGAGATCTTCGACTTGAGGTATGAGGCTTCGAAATGTTATTATGGGCTAAGAGCTGCCATAAGGGTTACTGAGTCTGACAAGCCATTTAAAGGGAGACTGTGTATTTCATTTATGAGAAAAGAAATTGTCAATTTTGGAGGTGGTATACCCCAAAATCTGTGACGATGGTAAAGAGGCTGAGGAACGAGAGAATGCTTGATCAAAATCAAAATCAAAATATGGAGACTATAGGACTAAAAGTGAAGAACCAAATACTTCACCAATCCAATGCTTTCATGAAGCAGCTTGTTGTGGGTCTGCTCACAATTTGTATTGTTATGTCAGTTGCATTACTCTTCAAATGATGATAGGTGCCGTTTAGAGACACCTGGTGTTTTTGTGCTAATGCAGTTTACCATGAACTATTGTACTAAGCTTTGTACCCAATGAATGTTGATATGTTTGACGTAGTTGCCATGTATGGTTATTTTGTACTAATCTAGCTGTTGCAATGCAAGTAATGATGAATGAGTTTGTTTTAAAGAATTTTTTTTCTTTCATAGAACGAGTTCCCAAGAGGAAACACAATCTGAAAATAGGAAGAATAAGGGAAAATCAAGTCAAGTATCATCCGTTAAAGCTCACTGGGATGCAAAATCAAATGAAATTTTTATTAAGCTTTGTGTTGAGCAAGTGAATGTTGGACACAGACCTGGTACACACTTAGATAGGGTCGGGTGAGAAAATGCGATAACTAAATTTAAAAGTATGACTGGAAAAGCATACCAACGAATACAAATGAAAAATCATTGGGATGTGTTGAAAAAAGATTGGCTTTTATGGAATAATCTGTTAAGGGGTAAGACAGGCTTAGGCCATGATACATTGATTGGAGCTATATCTACATTTGATGAGTGGTGGACCAAGAAATTAGAGGTAAGTGAATTGCTTAATGTACATATTCTGTTTGTTTATTGTTTCAACAGACTAAATTTTGTTATTTGAAATTGTTAAATTTTCCTTTGTAATTATTGCAGAGGTATCCTAATGCTACTAAATTTCGACATATGCCGTTGCAATTCACTGAAGACTTAGACATACTATTCTTAGATACAGCTGCTACAGGAGAATGGGCATACACCCTCGCTCAGGGGTTATGCCTTACACTGATGAGACTCTGGAGGAATTTCATGCCCCACATGATGTTGATTTGGAGGTGGTTCATCCTTCAAATTTAAACAAAAAACATCCATCAAACACTGATGGTTCATCAACCAAGAGTAAGACAAAGAAGAAATTTACTGGTGCAGCTCTACTTAACAAGACACTTGATCGTATAGTCAATGTGGTTGAGTCATCTTCAACAATTTCAACACAAACCTCATCAAGATATCCTTTAATTGCAGAATGTTTGGCGAAGTTGGAAAGCATCCCTAGTGTGTCCTCGGATGATGAGCTCTATGTATGCGCTGCCAGATTATTCTTGAGAGACAAGCGTCGTGAGTGGTTTATGAGTCTTCCTACCGATGAAGTTTGACTGAGGTTTCTGAAGTTGGAGATTGAAATGGAGAAGACCACCACAGGTTATCGCGGCTAGTTGTTTCTGAAGTTGGATGTTGCTAAATTTCCTAATTATTTCATGTTTAAGACCTTTATTAAGACTTTTATTATTAATTGTAGACTGTTGTGTTAGACTCATTATTTTTTTCTTTTATTAATATTGAGTATGTTGGACTTTTATGTTAAACTCATTATTTGGACTTATATTAATATTCTGTTGGACTTTTATTATGTTGGACTTTGTTAATTCAATGGTTGAATGGTTGGTGGGTAGATAACATTTATTCTCAGATGCAATTTTTATTAGGTGGATGTCATTTGAATGGTAGGTGGCATTGATTTCAATATTGAATATGAGTGGTAGGTGAATAGTTAAGACTTTTATATATATGTAGATGTTCTCTAGCTGATGTTTTTTTAGAAAGGTTGAATCTCTTGTGAGATTTAGGTTGTTGTCTGTAAACAAGTGAAGACTGAAATTTTTATTAAGGTCCCATGTTCCCTGATTTGTTTGGCTTCCCTCTCATATAGCTTGATCTTATTTGCTGCTGTTGTACTGTATCTGCTTGCTGTAGAGCATTGGCTTCACAAGTTAGTTCAAATTTTATAGTTCAAATTTTGAAGTTGAATGTACCAAATTTTTTTCCTTTACATTTTATCAGCTTCTCTGCATTCCCAGATAGTATACTCATGATGAATTTAGGTCACTAGCATGCTTAAGTTTTTTTTGCTAACTATGCTATGTGACTTCTATTTTTAAATTTAAAAGTTCATTAAACCTGTGGAGGCATTATAAGAGAGAGTCTATAAATATGAAACAAAAATTAAATTTAAAAAGTTATATGTGGATGAGATATAAAATGGGGTTCACATATACAATTAATTTCAATTATTGATTATGTTTTATAAATTGTTTTCTAAGATTGTAGAAGAGCTGGGCATTATAATACGAACATAATGAAGTGATGCTTTGACATTTTTTTTTAACAATGTTGCCCTTTCATTTGAGCCTAAAGCTCTAGGAGACTTGGTAAAAGCAATTTCACCATGAATTTTAGGAGACTTTGGTAACTCACCTGTTCATATGCCCATACCTGATTGGTAGTGATGCTATTTGTCAAGGCTGTCCTTTTCTTTTGGTTTTGAATATAGGAAGTCTTGTTTCGTTGGTATGCTAAAATAATACCCAAACATATTCACTTACGCTTATATATTTCTCTTTTTGAACTTAAAATACATGCAAAAGAAAATAATATAGGAAGTCTTGTCACCGGTTGTTACGCCCCAAAGTAAATACACAAACACATCTCATAAATGGAAATATAATTGAATTAACATGTTTTCATTCATCAGAGTTTAATATACATGAGAGACAGATACAAGAAAGAATAAAAGTTACACAGATATTCATTTGCCCTAATGGCTTACATCTTTCCAAGTCGCTGCTTGGTTACAACAAAAATGAACTTAGCTCAACACAATTTTAAGCCCTCGGCTATACAAAATAGATACAACAAAAATAGAAGCTCTTGCTTCAAATTCCTCTAAGCTACTGCCTTGGCAGAGGCATATCACCAACACTTGAAAATGGTTTTTCCCATATAGGGTGAGCCAAACCCTAGTAGAAATAATCTAGTATAACATATGAAACTTAACGAAGATATGAGAGTAAAGATGCAATTACAATGCCATTGATAAACCGTTTCATAATTTCTTTACAAAACATGCAGCATCAACAGTATTATTACACTTCATAACAACAGTCCATTTTATTCAGACAACCAAACTGAGACTACAACTTAATAAGTCTTTAACTAGAATAATCATCATACAATCACTTATATTTGTCATTTTACAGACATTTTGTTTACGGGAATTGGTACCTATGTATAATCGTGATTTTCGAAACTTTCACCATGAATACTCCGGCAAACTTAATTCAATGGAGTCCATCCCCTATCTCTTCCCAAACATGGAGTACATCCCCTATCTCCTCCCAAACATCATACATATGCAATGTAATTAAAGACATAATCATGTATGGAGTATATTCCCAATCTCCTCCCAAACATCATACATATACAATATATTTAAAAACATAGTCATATTCAATGACAACGGATGAGAAATGAGTTTCAATTTTCCTAGTCCTCATGCAATTTCTACACCAATCATATCTACCCTCCACCGATAGCCCAAAATAGATATTTCTAAACAGATATACAATCTCAAAACAGATAAATTATCTACATTTCCATGGGTGTGAGGTAATACATACCTAATTCCACCATTTATATCAACATTCATCCAATTTCACATTTACAATACTAATTTTATTTATTTATACAAAATAAATATTTAAAACATTTTGGGACAAAATTTCTATTTTTTCAAACTATTCAACCCAAGTATCAAAATCAACCATTTAGTTACCATATAACCTCATAGCCATTTCCATAACCATTTTGGATGCTCCCATTTGAAAACCCCTCTTTTAAATTTAAACCAAAACCCTAGGTTTGTTTCAATCCTCCCAAAATCACCATGATGTTTATACAAAACAAATAACTAAGTTAAAAGTCATATAGAAGCATAGAAAATCCCTACCTCAAGTTTAGAAGACCAAAGGAAGCAATGGAGGAACTCCAAAGGCGCAAAAACCAAGTTCTATTTGGATCAAAACGTAGCCGTTGAGATGCTCTACCTTTTTAACAAAGGCACGCGGGTAGAGAAATCACTAAATCTAGGTGAAAATATAGAGAGAAGGTAAGGTTTAGAGAGGGAGAGGCTCTAGATCTAGGGTTTTGAGAGAAAAAGATATAAAAAAGTGATGTAAAAAGGTGCTGCTACAATCTGATATACGCACAGTCTGCTCGAGCGCAAGAGTTTATGCTCAAGCGTCAAACATAATAAGTTGTTCCACTCGAGCGCAAGAAGTGCCGCTCGAGTGCCAAGACACAATGAAAAAGACGCTCGACGCTCAAGCGTAAGAAGTGACGCTCGAGCGTAGAAAACACACATCTAATAGTTTTGCAGATAGAAGAATATCGCTCGAGCACAAGAATGGCCCCTTGTAGACACCCCATTTTTGACCGTCCTCAAGACTTAGACGTCATCGTTTGAACACTCGATGATCATCCATGCTCGTGTTTGTTTTGAGTTCCCGAAGGTCTCGGCTGCACGCTTTGCCTTAGGATCTCTCAACTTGTTTGTTTTGTGCTTGGTTGTGGACCAAGGACTTGTGGTTTTGCTCCTGAGGGAAGAGGGTGGCTTGTTGGCCATCCTTATAACCCATCGGCTAAGGCCTTGTGCCATCGGCCTTGTTTTCTTGTTATTGGCCATAAATGTTGGCCGATTGGCACTCTTTTTGGTCGATCAGCCATATTTCTTGGCCGAGACCTTTCCACCTGCTTTTGCAGATATTTTTGTGCCAGCTGTGACAGCTGGTGAGCACAATTCTCATCCTCCATACACGTGTATAGAGGGATTGAATCAAGACTTAAGCTTGTTCAACAAGCTTGAGAATTCATTTTCTATAAGAAGGGAGACCCCTCTCCCTTTCCAGAGGTTCTGAAAAAAGTTGATAGACAAAAATATACATCACTCTCTCTATATATTTTACCTCTCTCTCTACATTTGTTCTTGTTTGTGCTCAAAAGTGTAAATTCTTCACACTTTTACACTAAAGCACCTACTAGAACACCATTCTTTTGTTGCTGAGGCTTCTTGAAGTTGATTTTAGTGTTTTTGGACTGGTTTCGGTCAGAAAAGAGTGCTGGAGTTGTGTTCTTGATTGTGTTCTTCAAGGGTGAGTCAACTAGCTTTTAAACCTTTGTTTTGGCTTATGCTTTTGGACCTATTTGCATGCTGATTTAAGCTTAACTTTCTATTGTAAAAAGTTCTAATTTTTCATGCTTGTAATGTTTGTTTGAGGTCACTTTTGTGTTGGGGGTTGTCTGCCCGCTCTTAGGCCTTGTTTGGTCTTGTTCTTGTGCCTTCCTTTTAAGCTATTAGGACCACCTTATTTTGGCCTTCTCACCACTGAAATCCAGAGGATTTTCAGTGGTGGAAATGGTGTTTTGAAGTCTCAAATAGGAGAGAGTCATCCTTTCTCCTTATGTCTCACATGCTTGTATTGATGGCTCATAAAAGTAACATGTTTGTTTAGCTTGTTTTGGCTCCATCTTAGCATGCATTAGGCCTTATTTTAGCATGTTATACCTCTGTGTAAGGTTGGTTTGATAGCCTCTTGCATGCACCATGCACTTGTAGTGCAATCCTCTCTATTGCCTTAACATGCATTTTGTGTTTGAACCATCATTCTTGCATATTTTGGCTCAACTCCAAGAAGCTTTTAGCCTTGTTTTACCATGATGTAACTCTGATTTTTGTTGTCAAAGTCATGCCATGTTTGGTTTTGATAGGTGTAGTGTAATACCCCTTATTAGCCTTGCATGCTTCATGTTTTTTGTCTTTTGTTCTAGCTTGTGTTGGCTAGGTCCAAGCATGTTTTTGGTCTTATCTTGACCTGCCTTGGGACTGTTTTGGTTGCCCTCGGCCCTTTGGGGCTTGCTTTGCATGGCCATGGTGTAAGTCCCTTTGCTAGTTTCAAGCTTTGAGCTTTCTTGCATGCTATGCTTGACTTGTTTGAGTGGTTTGGCACCATTCCATACATGATTTCAGGGCCTGCAGAGTTGTCACACATCCATGCTTTTCATTCATTGCTCTTGCTTGAGAGTTGTCATCTCCATGCCTTGTTTGTGAACCAAAGTGTATGCATGTTTGTATGTGCTTTCGTACTTCATTTTCATAGCATTTTGGCCACTGATTTGGGCATGATTGAGGTCTGTCCATTTTAATTTAAGTCCATCTTGCATATTGTTGCATGCTTGTCGCATTGCATGATTCTTGCATGTTGTTTACATGTTTAGGTTGCATTACATGGTGCTTGCATGCTCATGTTGCATTACATTGTTTGCATGTCATTAGCTTTGTTAAGTTATGCTTGCATTGCATTGCATTGCATTGCATTTGGCATGCTCATGTTGCATTGCATTGCATTTCCATGTTATGTGCATTGCATTGTGTTTGGTTCGGGTGTTAAGCCAAACACGAGGAACGAGGGACGTTTCATACTTGAAGTGATGAAACGTGCCTCAATTCTCGGTCGCCGACCCTCTTGATCGTGCATAATAGAGGTTAAGGCATTTATGTGTTTTTGTGCATTTCATCCATATTGATTTGTGCAACTCGGCCTCTTTGGCCATCATGTATCGTAATGCGTGATTGATGGCTCGAGAGTCGAGCACTACACCCCTTTGAGTCTTAGACATGATAAGGGGTGTAGTTGCACAACATTTTCTTATAAATACATTGCCATGCCTCTGTTTGTGCTTTGTTGCAGCAAAATGAGCAGTTTACAGGAAGAGATGGCCGATCGGCTATATAGTGTCCGATCGGCTATCAGTAATTGGCCGATAGCATTGAAATTGGCCGATGGCCACCCCTCTTGGCCGATGACCTCTCAGAGTGTCCATGAGGTAGGTCAGAAACATCACAAAAGTTGGCATAATTTTCAGAGGTGCAGAACAGTGCAAACAGATGCAACATGAGGCATGGTAACGGATTTCTGAGCGAAGTCGATCGAGCATGCATATGCCCCTCTTCTCGAGGCCATTTTAACTGCTTTGTACAGTTAGTTAATTTGTAATTAATTAGTTAATGTGCTGGCTAATTTAATTCATCGTTGTAAATTCTTAATTAGCTTAGCTTAGTTAGTATTCAATTTGATTATGTAATAATTAGTCTAATTAGATTATTAGATTAGTTAGAATTGCTTAGCGTAGCTAGCTTGTATTATTTATTCGGACCGTTCGTCGAGAGGGCGAATTTTATAATAAGTGTGCGTGAGTGTGTGAATGTCTTCCAACCCCACGTCTTTCTCCCTTTTACTTAACCGCTTACAATGGTTAGTTCTAGGTCATGTTTTGTTTAGCATCCTTATGCTTGCATGTTTTGCATTCATTCATCTGTCTTGCATGCACCGGGCTCGGCGCATCATACAAACTGCATTGTATTTCAATACATTTACTTGAATACGTGTTCAACAACATGTTATCAAGTTGCATTCACATGACATCTTAGAATAGCCGAGCCTATTTTAGTTGCATTTTTGCATGTGTTGCATTAGGCATCTTAACATAGCTAGGATCATGCATTGATTACTAACTAGTTGTTGTTTTGGCTCGGAGTACACTGTAAGTATTTATGCTTTAGCATCCCTACATGTGTGTTATTGATTGCCATGACAGCATGCTTGCCATGAGGCTATTTGCTTAAATGATATAACTGCCTGAATGCCTGTGGGCGAAGGTTGGATTACTTGAATTGAAACAATTCATCGAAATGCGAGTTTTAAGCCCACTTGAGGGTGGCAAATCATGTTTTTCTAAGCCCACTTGAGGATGGCAAATCCACGTCTTAGCCTGCTTGCGAGTAGCACCTTTAAACCATTTTCAAACAAACATGAGATATTTTGTTCCAACTTAGGCGATCTAGTCTATACTTGTATGTTGTGCGCATCACGTAGTAAGCTCGCTAATAAACCGGAATAAGAACACATGTGTTTTCAAAAACAACATATCATGTTAGTAGAGGCCGATCTTTTGATCGGGCGCGCGGGGGTGCTCATTTCAGGACCTTCCCCTCCCGTACCCAAATTCCCGAGCCGAGGCAACTTTGGTGATGACAGACACGTGGCCTTAGGCACGAGTTAGGGTTTCCTAAATTTTCCAAAATAAAATATTTAGGTGGCGACTCTGTATCTGGCAAAGCAGTCCATGTTTGACACTTCTTTATTAAAATCAGTTTTCCAAAACGATTTGCCGGATTTGGACTCTTTGGTGATTTATCGGTCTTGCATTGCACTTTGCGAGATTAGATTCAGCACCGTGACATTGAGTCCGAACTGTAGTTGCTAATGAACAAAACGGATTTCGCGCCATTCACGCGTGGAGCCGTGACGTTCAGGCACGTCTACACCGCTCGAGCGCACACCTGCTCGAGCATAAGAAACGCCGCTTGAGCATAGAATACACTCTTCCAGTAGTTTTGCAGACCTGTAAAAGTAATGAGAGTTTGCAAAGCCCGTTTGAGCGCAGGAAGTGCTGCTCGAGCGGATGACCAAAAATTTGGACAACAAAAGATTTGAAAAACAAGCGACTAACCTGCCCAAACACAACCACAACAACCTAAAAGCCCAATTCAAGGAGATACAAGAAAATCAAGAGGTAAACAACAATATGAAATCATTAAACCCAAATCTGGGATGCAACCAGAATCCGGTCAAAACCGGGATCGCTATACCGGTTGCCCTTAAAATTTTGGTTGACAAAGTTTAAAATGATTATATATTTATAGCATGTATTTTTACAAAGAATGTACAATCATTTCAATGTTATTAACAAGTGCTTTTTAAGACACTTGCTAAGAAATTACATCACAAGATGAGAATTTTTTTAAAAAACATTTTGGCACCCCACAACAAAAATCTAGGCTCTCCCAAACCACATCCACCTTTGCCACCAATTCCTCTAACTCTGGGTGGCTTTCCTAAGCTTTTATTTCTTTCTCATTGTTGTACTATTGTATTTTCATTTCATTATTGCAATAGTAAATAAGAAGCCTTTAAATGAGTAAGTATTTCGGAGATGAGTAACAGTGGTAACAATGAATGGAATGATGATCATGATCATGAAGATGCTGAAGATAAAGATGAAGGCAGCACATTGCAGACCCAACAAAAAAATAACATGCTCTTAGCAACGGCGGCAACAGTTGCAGTCACATATGTGACAAATTATTTGATAAAAGAACCATGTAGAACATCTTCTCTAACAGGGTGGAAGTGGATGGTCGAATTACAAGAAGGGAACCGAACAAGAGTATTTGAAAATTTTTGAATGGAAAGAGAGGTATTTTATCAATTGTGTGATTTGTTACATAATAACTATGGCCTTCAAACTGGACGAAAAGTCTCGATTCAGGAGCAAATTGCAATTTTTTTTTGTATATTGTTGGCGGTGACATTCGAAACAGAAATGTCCAAAAAAGATTTCAACATTCCGGAGAGACAATTTCAAAATACTTTAAGCTGGTGTTAAAAGCTGTTACAATGATGTCTATTGATTGGGTAAGGCCTCAACCGAGAAATGGTGTGCATTCATATATTACAAGCAATCACAGATATTATCCTCATTTCAAGGTAATAATTAATTACAAGTGGAACTTGGGTGTTACATATAATTAATGTTGCTAGGATATTTCTCATAATGAATAAATATATTTTTATTCTCAATTTTGTAATAGGATTGTATTGGAGTAATTGACGAAATGCACATCAAAGCATATATATCTCCAGATAAGCAACCACGTTTAATAGGTAGAAAGGGGTATGCGACTCAAAACATAATGGCCGCATATGACTTTGATATATGTTTCACATTTTGCGAGGATGGGAAAGAAGTGCACACGATACTCGGATCTTTTTAGATACAATTAGGAATCTTAGTTATAATTTTCCAAAACCAGAATGAGGTAACTGTTTTACATTTGATTGTTATAGTATATGCACCACACTCACATCTTCATATTTATTTTTATATTTCTAATTGCTTACTTTAATTTCATTTTGAAATTTTAAAATAGATGAGTGTTACTTGGTGGATGCTGGGTATCCAAACATGAAAGGATATCTTGCACCTTACAAAGGAGAGAGATACCATCTAGCTCAATTTGAACATGGTCAACCCCTCCCGCCCCAAAATGCACAAGAAAAATTCAATCAAGCACATTCATCACTTAGAAATGTAATAGAAAGAACGTTTGGGGTTTGGAAAGCAAGATGGCCGATAATAAAGGATATCCTACCAAACTATAAGTGGCCGACCCAAGTCAAACTTGTTTGTGCAACAATGGCAATTCATAATTTCATCTGACGAAGTCAGTTTCTCGATATTGCACTTGACTCTTATGATAGATTCACATATTATGTGCCTAATGAAGAGGAATGATCTTCGTCTCAACAAGGTCGCCATGTAAATGATGTTGTAGGTGATGACAACGAGATGGAAGTGAGGAGACATAATACTTGTATGTCAATTTGTAGACGAAATTAGAGTTCTTTAAATATCTAGAAAGTTTTATTTTTATTGCCTTAATAGTAATTTATTGTATTTTTATTGCAATGGCATTTTCTTGTTCCCTTGTGCACTTAATATTTAAAAATAAAATAAAAATAAAAATAAAAATGAGGTACTGGAAAAATGTACCAAATTAGGTACTAATTATATCAATTTCCATTAATGAAATAACCTTTTTAAAATTTAAAGTAAAGAAAATGACAAAATTACAATTTTTATGTTCATAAGGGCAAAAATGACAATTACACAGCAAAAGGCTATTTTACAGCTTATTTACCAAACATTATTCTGCTGCTTAAATCCATAATCCCACAGTTGCACCAAATTGGTTACCAG
The DNA here is from genome assembly GCA_036172215.1 of Camellia granthamiana. Lineage (NCBI taxonomy): Eukaryota > Viridiplantae > Streptophyta > Magnoliopsida > Ericales > Theaceae > Camellia > Camellia granthamiana. Next base: position 119,244,127 of record CM069914.1, read on the forward strand.
CTTATATTCACAACTGTAAGGTATAATCTGTTAAGCTATAATTTATAATCACTTTCCCATAGCTCTACCAAACGAGGCCTATAACTTAACATATTATAGATTATGACTTTAATTCGAAACTGTTAATCTGTTTGGTGTAGGTATTATAAATTTAAGTTACTGAGTAGTGTTTGTTAAATAAGTTGTGAAGTAGTTTTTTCAATTAATTTTTATTTTTTGTTATTCACTACTTGTCTACATTTCTCATAAATAATAATTATAATAATTTATAATCCATTTGGGTCTTTTTTTTTTATCTTTTTAAAAAAAATAAAAATAAAAAAATCTAAGAGTATAACCGTAAATTAACATGTTCACAGCAGAAACTGATAATCAGAAAGCAAAGGGTGTGAGCAGTTTCTCAGAATTAGTTTTTTTGAGTTAAAATTTGTTAAAATCAAACGCTGTTTGAAATAAGTTTAACGAAGCAATCCAAAATAGCTTTTCTAAAGCTAAAAGTTATAAGTTGGCTCAAAAAAACCCAAACAAACACCCTCAAAGCCCAGGGCTTTTTGGCTATTTTAGCCAAAAATAAAATAAAATAAACTTTTTAACTCAATAAAACAAAACATCATATCTAACTCATAATCATTACATTTTTTCTTTCACAAAAGTCAAAAAAGCCAAAAAGCACATCCTAGACTAGTCAAAAAGTCAACCCACATCCCAAACGAATAAAAATGTTATTGGATTTGGAGATCTAATCGGACCGGATCGGATTTATCCGTATTTGTTTCTTTTAAAATTAGATTACGTGTGTCACGACCCGCTTCCCGTACCCAAGGGTTAAGCATCGTGATGGCCAGTAACTGAGGTTACCTCCGGCTAATTCTTAAACAAATCAATAAACGCAAGCGGAAGTAAAATTTAAATGAGGGTACCAAAATAATCATCGGAGCTTCTATTTTTATTACAAAATGTATTGACCAAAAAGGCCGATATTTATATAGAAAAATATCAAAAAGTGTTGTGTGTGTCTATTCCGCAGCCCCGCATCTAAAGACTTTCCAAAGGCTATTTCTGAATTTCATTGTTTCCTGAAAATTGGTAAACAACTATAAGCACATGGCAGAGTGAGAAATATTATACCAAGAGTATAAGGGACACGAAATAACCATGGATAGTTAGTTAGGCCAAAACATTTACATAACTTAGTTTGGTGAATAAATCATTTGAGTAACAGCAACTGAAATACAGAAAGTATGTAAATATATAATCATAACCACGGTACCGAACAGAACACAACAGAGGTCACAGAAGTGACAATCAGAACAGAGGTACGGATTCAAGAGGTTGCTTGTACGGATTCTAGAGGTGGCTCTCACAATAGTGTAGCACTTAGCTTCGCACAGCACTTTGGTCCGCACAGAACAGAGATACGGATTCAAGAGGTGGCTCGTACGGATTCTAGAGGTGGCTCCCACGATAGTATAGCACTTAGCTCCACACAGCACTTTGCTCCGCATGGAACAGAAGTTAATGGATCCATGGCAAACAGAGGACCACAAAGTAGTCAAACAGAGGCCAATGGTTATTTAAGTCCCCCCAAGGCGTGGGACTCTCGTGATGGTACTTACAGAACATAATTGTTTATAAGGTTATAGTCAAATATTCTTTAAAATATAAACAGACATATCCATGGATTTTCTTTTAAGGAAATAGGGTTCAGAAATAAAATCACGTAACGGAAATGTTTATATAATTTATAATAGTTTATAAAACATAACTTGTATAAAATAAATATGGTAAGTCAAAAAATATATAAAATACAGTATGGTAACTCAAGGTATAATATAACTCACCTTAACTTTAATACCTTACTCTTCATTTCCACTATCAAAGACCCTTTTAGCTTCCACCGTTTTTTTCCTTCTTTCTTCTTTCCTTTTCTTTCTTTCTTCTTTCTTCGGCCCACATCAGCGCCTCTCTATTTATAGGGAATAAGGCGCGTACGTGGCAGATTCAATAGTAAATTCACCGATTCGTTCTTATCTTTAATAGATATTTAAGAAAATTATCCTTTGACCCAATATTTTAATATAATTTGTGGGGAAGTGGTTTTTGGAAATACTCTTCTGATCGAGGAAGACGCTCTTGATTCTCTGCTAGTCACCTGCAAAGACAAATATTCCGGTCGGGGGTGCCGGGATTAGCACTCCGACGGGCAAGTCAGTTCCTCTACTCAAGAAAATTTGTTTTTTTTTATTAGTGGAGTATATTTTTCTTACATACCTTCCAAGAATGCTGCTTCCTTTATTTATAGCTGTTCCTCCTGAGGCCTCGGGGCCTGAGCTTGGTTTTCAATCATTACCTGTTCTTATATTCGGCCCCCAACGATCTTTATTAATCGGCTTACGTATCGTATTCGGCCCACCCTAGACTTACAGGATGGGGCCGATTAATCTTTGCTGGACGTCCGGTTAATGTTAGTACTAAGACATGCCCCTTCCGATTTATCCGTATATTCGGCTCCCACAATTGCCCCCCGAACTCCCTATTGACTGTAGTTAATCGGCGTGTTTGGTTTAGAATTCGAAAAGCCCCTTAGATCAGGAGGCTTCGCGTATCCCAAGGCGTCAGAAAATGTCAGAAAGCGCTCGCCTTTTCGTCTATCATTACACTTCCCCGCTTCATTCATACGTCCCTCGCATTTATTGCGATTTGAAACTTCAGTCCCTTTTTGGTGCACATTTCGTCGATCATCTGATACGTTTGGACCGTCAGCGCGCATCTCTTCTCTCATCCGCATTTTCTGCAACTTTCGTCCGTCTACCTTTGCCTCATCTGCTCCTCGTAAGTTTTCTTCCCCTTTCTTTGTAACCCTATTATCTGTTTATCGTTTTTTACTTTCGGCGAAACCTTGGACCTCCGTCGAAATGGCTAAACACCTGAAGGACCTCCTTTCTGAGAGTCACATTTCCGGCTTTCGACGACATTTTTCCATTCCCGATGATGTCCATCTAACTCTTGTAACGGACAGTACTCTGGATATGGAAAGGGAGGATCAGAATACAATCGTATTCCCCCTCCTGTCCATAGTGGAAGGCGGAGTCTGTTTCCCCCTACATCCACTACTTAGGGCTGTCCTTCGCCATTGGAATCTGATTCCTTCTCAGCCCAACATAAATTTCTTTCGAATCATTATGGGTGTTATAGAGTTGGACCGGCGTCTTGGGATCAATCTTGGAATTCCGGCTATTCGGCACTGCTATGCTTTAGCCAAATCCTCTGGTCGGCTGGGTCGGTACTTCCTTAGGGCCAAGGATACTGACCATCATTTGGTGACTATGCTTGCCAGTTCTGGTAAGAGGGTTGACGATGTAATGGTCAATGTCCAAGGTAATTGGGAGTTCGCTGAAGGCAAAGATCGCCTAGACCCCATCCCCAGACATAAGGGTGACCCAGGTTGCCACGTAGTATCTTGTGTTTAATGGTTTACCTTTTAATCGGCTCTCTTTCCTTAATCACTCCTTTTTTACAGGTAATAAATTGAAGAAGATTTTGACTTGCGCTGACCAAGCGGTCCTTAGGGATATTAAGATTGCACTCGACTACTTTGGCCGCCCAAACGTGCAAAAACAGGGGAGAGCCGCCCACATTTTACTTCGATACGAGCCCACTTATACCACGTTCTCGGCTGCTGACAACATTCCGATTCCATCCGGCGATCAGCAGCTCTCGGCTCTTATCTTCCCCAGCTACAAGAACCTCAGGCAAATCGGTCTCGAAGATTCTGATTCGGGGCGTGACGCAGAGCCGGAAATACAAGTAGTTGCCGATCCGGCGAGAGAATTCACTGTGGAGGCCGAAGAAGTTGACGTGGCCGTCCGCTCTGCGTTTGAGGCTGCCGGACTCGATCAGCCTTCGCCATCCGCGTCGGGTCGGGCAGAAGTCTCTTCTGGAGACATTTTTGCGAATTTGGGCAACCTTCCCGGCGATTTCTTCAAAGGTATGGCGAAGGAAAGCCTTTCGCAAATGGCGCGTAGGAAAAACGCCGAGCGAATGGCTGCTCGACAAAAGGTCGAGGCCGGCGGATCTGATCCCAACTTGCCTAAGGCCTCCGTACCCATCGTTGAAGGGCTGGCTCAGGTTACGCCAGTTGAAACGGAAAGAGGGGGTGAACAGCGGGCCATTGAGGAACGGGAAATTCCAGGGGAGCGCGGCCAAAAACGCAGCGCCGAGGGGGAAGCCAGTTCTGAAGCTAGTCCTGACAAACGGCCTCGCCTTGAGGAATCGGACGTGGTTGCTCCATTTGTTATTCAGCTGAAGATCAGAGATACGCCGATTTCTTCCAATGCTTCTGCCATTGAGGATCTGGCTGTTGCGTTGAGCTTGGCGGCGTCAATTTCCTTGCCGGCTGACAGTGCAGCCTTTTGCGCCGTGCCGGATATTTTGGCCGTAGCCTTATCTGCGCAGTCGGTACTCCTGGTAGGAATCTTATATTTATTTCTGAATTTATTTTTTATAAAGGTATCTAATGATCCCTTATTCTTGCAGACCGTCGGCAGGATTGCCGACTTGGGTCGCCGTCTGCATGATGCTCTTGGCAGGATTGACCGTTTGCAAGCCGAAGTGGAAGGTCAGAAGAGTAGAGCGGAGTTTGAAAAAATGAGGGCCGCAATGGAGAGCGCCCGAGCCGAAGTGGAGAAGGAGAGGGCTCGCTCTGCTGAACAGCTTCGATCTGACGCTGAGGCTAGAGTGAATGCGAGTGAGGAATCGCTCAAACTCTCAAGGGACGAACTTGCCCAGGCGGAGGCTCAGCTGGAGGAGCTGAAGGCGGCCAAAGAGAAAGCCGTATCTGAGGCTTTCGAGGCGGGAAAGAGCGCCGCTTTCACTGAATATGTTGATGAAGTTCCCAAGTTTGAGAATCGGGGGTTCAAACATGGGTGGCTCAAAGCCCTTGCTGCCGCTGGGGTTACATCGAATTTGCCAATTCCTTATGAGCAAGTGGATGTCGAGCCACTCGAATCTGACACCGAGGAGTGATTTGGGAGGCGTTTCCTAATTAATTAATAATATATATATATATATTTTTTTTATTTGGTTGGGTTTTGTTGGTTCAGGGTAGTTTTCATGTATAAATTGGTTACTAACTTGTACGCAATTTATTAATGAACTTTTCCTTGTAATGCCACTACTTCCTGTGCGCAATTTGTGTGATTATGTTAATGAAACGTTTTGCTGAGTTTGGCTCAAAGCCTTTTGCTACTTTGCGTAAAATTGTTACTGAGTTTCAGCTTTTAGGGATTGAATATCCTGCGTCAACATTGATTTGTCTTTATGAACTGTCAAGTTGTGAGCCGAATAAATTGGTGAATCTGCGTATGTTGACATTTATACTCCATTTTCTTCGAATGCCTTGTTTTGATTAGACACGCGAGCAAACGATATTGTATGTACGGCTTATTTAGAATCAGGCAACGCCGAATTATGATCGATTCAGGAGCCGGCTGGGGTACCTGAGCCGAATATATTGATGATTCGAATGCCTTGTTTTGATTAGACACGCGAGCAAACGATATTGTATGTACGGCTTATTTAGAATCAGGAAACGCCGAATTATGATCGATTCAGGAGCCGGCTGGGGTACCTGAGCCGAATATATTGATGAATGTGCCCTTGCCCCAGGTGGTTCCTTTGCTAACATAGGCAAACGATATTGTATGTACGGCTTATTTAGAATCAGGAAACGCCGAATTATGATCGATTCAGGAGCCGGCTGGGGTACCTGAGCCGAATATATTGATGAATGTGCCCTTGCCCCAGGCGGTTCCTTTGCTAACATGGGCAAACGATATTGTATGTACGGCTTATTTAGAATCAGGCAACGCCGAATTATGATCGATTCAGGAGCCGGCTGGGGTACCTGAGCCGAATATATTGATGAATGTGCCCTTGCCCCAGGCGGTTCCTTTGCTAACATGGGGAAACGATATTGTATGTACGGCTTATTTAGAATCAGGCAACGCCGAATTATGATCGATTCAGGAGCCGGCGGGGGTATTCGAAGAGATGGTAAACCGCGCCCCTGCCGTCGACTCAGCCGGCGTCGGGCGATTCAGGATCTTTAATTAATGAGATTGCCTCGAACATGCTGCCTCTGTGAAGGATAAATGAACAAGGGTGCATCCTTTATGAGCTTGGTATCCTCGAGCTCCTGGAGGAAAACTAGTTGCGTGAATGTCGAACCGACTCTTCTTTAATAGTAAAAGGGAAGCGAAGACCCTAGCTGAGTTGGGCGGAGATATGAACCGAGGTGGTGAACCCTCGCGTGCAGGAAGTAGGAGTGCCAGGGGTCGAGAGAGGCGTTAGTCTCCTTGACGTCGCAGTAGATCGCCCAGGCGAGACAAGCAGTCACAGGGTAAATCTCCACAACCCCGCATTGAGAGGAGGTCTGACACGAATCCGCGCCCATTAAGCTTTGCGGTATTCGTAAAGAATAGACCCATGACGGAGGCGGATTCGATCGTTCGAGACCCAGACGTAGCGGTCGACTTTGCCCGACAAATATTCCCTTCTGAGGTTCAGCAGTCAATGCTTGGTCGTCAGGACTACGAGGTGTTTCGCGAGGGCGTTCACGGCACGGTGAAGGGGCTTTACACTGCTTACGAAGTCGGCATGCGACTGCGCGCTGCCCGTCAAGAGATGGAGAAGAAGGAAGAACGAATTCGAAGTTTGGAGGCCCGCGCGGAGGCGGCCGAGCGGGAACTAAGGAAGATCAAGGCGGCACAGCTACAACCCACCGCGCACGTAAACCCAATTGTGGAGGAGAGGGTTACTAGTCGGCTTATCAGCTCCGCACTCGCCGATCGACATACGGCAAGTATGTTCGCGATAGAGAGCGCGAAGGGGAGGGCCTATGAGAAAGGTTTTCATGAGGGCCGAAAAGTGGGGATCGAGAAAACCAAGGAGAGATTGGCCGAAGAAGTGTGCCGATGTGAAAATCGTGGGTTTCGGCATGGTTGGATCAAGGCATCTCGAGCCGCGGAAGCTCTTCGGGCGTCGGGAATTGATTTTGCATCACCACGCTACAGGAATAAAGATTTTCCGTTTTCTGCTTTTGAAGTTGAGAAGAGTGAGGATGAAAGCGACGCCGTATGAGTTTAGTAGTTGTAAAATTGGAACGCATGGCGCGTTTGAAACTATGTAACTCATTATTTTACTGAATAAAGAACGTTTCATTTTTACCGTCTCGTTGTCATTCGTATTCGGCTTATGTGTATTTTGTGTTGTCTAAATATTGTCCGGCCCAGATGGCTGTTAACTGTCCGGCCATACGCGGGCTTATTGGCAGGGTCTGCACGGCCGTTATGGTTTCGAAGGCTATTTATCTTGGATTTGAGTTGGCGCATTATTACTTGGCCGGTGGGATTAGTGGGCTGGTAGTTACGAATGTCAATCGACGCTCGTTTTATCCAGCCAATGTGTTTTTTTTTGGTGCTATCAGACTCTCTTGGGATTGGGACCTCGAGATCGCGGTCGTCGCTGAGAATAAAAGGAGCAGGCGCTTCGCACCAATAATCCCACTCGACTCATCATTCCTTGCGTGGGATGGTGATTTTGGTTTCAGAGGCTCAGACTTCGGTCGAATTTGGCGTTGCGATGGTTTTCATCAGAAAACCTAGGTGTAAGGGGGTTAAGTCGTTCAAAGAGCCTGAGATCTGTAAGTCTCCAAGTCGTCGAAGCAGATCACCCCGAAAGGAGAGGCAACAACTGTTAAGTTCATTCTTCCTTGTCCTGGATCTTTGCCTTGACATTGTCAATGGTATCAGGGGAAGTTTGGCGCTGTGCGAGTCGTGGGCTTGAGCATATCTGGTTCAAGGTACTGCACGCCGTGGAGAGGTTCAAGGCGGCGCTCGTCGATCCGGCGATGCTGCTTTACCAGCGCATTTTGTTTCTTTTTTGCTTGCGACACTATAATGCTCGAACGGGGGTTGTGTTTATGTAACAACTGTTTGATCGAATAAATGGTTATATTTATGCTTTCGATACTGTAACGCTTGAATGCGGGTTGTGTTTATGTAACAACTGTTTGATCGAATAAATGGTTTTATTTTAAATCTGCCTGCTCGTTATTTCGAATGTATGATCTGTTCTAGTGTGTTATATAGGAGCAATTAATCTTTCGTTCGTGCCAACGTCTGCTCCGGCCCAATCGGCCTCAAGGAGATGACTCGGCTCCGAATCCGGAGGCTTAATCGGCCCTAAGGCGGCATGCGCCAAAGGGGGCTCCGAATCCGGAGACTTAATTTGGCCAATCGTGATACACGAAGGGCGCTCCGAATCCGGAGACTTAATCGGCCCTAAGGAGGCATGCGCCAAAGGGGGCTCCGAATCCGGAGACTTAATTTGGCCAATCGTGATACACGAAGGGCGCTCCGAATCCGGAGGCTTAATCGGCCCTAAGGAGGCATGCGCCAAAGGGGGCTCCGAATTCGGAGACTTAATTTGGCCACTCGTGATACACGAAGGGCGCTCCGAATCCGGAGACTTGATCGGCCCTAAGGTGGCATGCGCCAACGGGGGCTCCGAATCCGGAGACTTAATTTGGCCACTCGTGATACACGAAGGGCGCTCTGAATCCGGAGACTTGATCGGCCCTAAGGCGGCATACGCCAAAGGGGGCTCCGAATCCGGAGACTTAATTTTGCCAATCGTGATACACGAAGGGCGCTCCGAATCCGGAGACTTGATCGGCCCTAAGACGGCATGCGCCAAAAGGGGACTCCGAATCCGGAGATTTAATTTGGCCAATCGTGATACACGAAGGGCGCTCCGAATCCGGAGACTTGATCGGCCCTAAGGCGGCATGCGCCAAAGGGGGCTCCAAATCCGGAGACTTAATTTGGCCAATCGTGATACACGAAGGGCGCTCCGAATCCAGAGACTTGATCGGCCCTAAGGCGGCATACGCCAAAAGGGGCTCCGAATCCGGAGACTTAATTTGGCCAATCGTGATACACGAAGGGCGCTCTGAATCCGGAGACTTGATCGGCCCTAAGGCGGCATGCGCCAAAGGGGGCTCCGAATCCGGAGACTTAATTTGGCCACTCGTGATACACGAAGGGCGCTCCGAATCCGGAGATTTGATTTGGCCAATTGTGGCAAGTGCCCCACTGGGAATCGACATATGATTTTCAGCGTCGAGGAAAAGTAGTTCATATTGCAGAGGCAAAATATATTTACAGTTATCAGAGCCCACAGATCGGGTCAGTGATAGGGTTTTCGTCAGAACTCTGCTTGTGCCGCTTGGGGGGAACCTCGTATTTCTTCAATGCCATGAGTTGTTGGGAAACGCAGGATCTGATGGTAGGTGCTTGGGACGACCTTCATGATATGTAGCCAGGCTCTTCCCATTATGGCATTATACGGCGAGGGGAGCTTCACGACCAGGAATTCCACTTCGACCGTTCTAGATCCTGCTCGAACAGGTAATGTGACCTTGCCTAATGGGTATTCCGGGTTCATATTAAAGCCGAACAGTGGGTGAGGTGCCGGGGATAGATCTGCCTCGTTGAGACCGATCTTGACGAAAGTTTGATAGTACATGACCTCTGAACTACTCCCTGGATCTATGAGGATTCGTTCAATGACGAACTGATTTATGCGTAATCCAATAACCAACGGATCAACGTGGGAAGCCGTTGCGTCATTGAGGTCGGAGTCGTTGAAGGCAATTGTCGGAGCTTCTTCGGACCGGTCAGTCGAAATACGGCGTCCCTGTAAAATTGGGTGCGATCGAATTGTGTGCATGGCCGGGAGTGTGGGCAGGCTGTAAATTACGTGGATCACGCCGAGTGGGGGAGAGTCCTGCCTTAATGCTAATGCCTTGGTTGGCTTTCCCTGTTTCACATACTGCTGCAATCGACCGTCTTACACCAGTTCTTCCAGGTGGTCTTTTAATGCGTAGCAACTCTCTGTTTCGTGGCCGTGATCTCTGTGATATTCGCACCTCCGGTCCCTTCGTCGTGTATCGGGTGGTCCCACCATCTTTGACGGCCATTTGAAGAATGGGAGGTGTTGGATTTTGGTCATTACAGCGGTGATTGTCTCTGACAGTTCCGTGTACTTTTTGTCGGCGCGCCTCGAGCGCCTACTGTCGACTTGCAATTGCTCATTCGTCGGGTGGGAGCATTGATCACTCGATCGGCGAGAGTCCCGCCTTTTATCCCGTTTAGCACGTTGTCGCGGCTCGGGGCTCAGAGGTGGCACGGAGCTTATCGGCTGAGCAATGTTAGGAGGCCCCGATTTGGTGGACGTTCGACTAGCTTTGATTCTCAGGGCATCATCTTCCACTTTGCAATACTCTTCGACTTTCTTCATCAACGCCCAGACTGTTTTGGGGGTCTTCTAGTCAGGGAGTTGCGAAGAGCACTGTCAGGATGTAGTCCCATTTTGAAGGCGGTGACGGCCATGGAGTCGTTGCAAGCGTCGTCAACGAGGTTGAAGCACTCCCAATATCGCGCAGAATATGCTCTCAGCGTTTCTCCCGATTGAATTTGCATAGCCCAGAGAGAGTCGGCCTGTTTTGACTGTACCTCGTTGGTGATGAACCTGGCCCTGAAGGATTTTTGCAATTGATAGAAACTTCTGATCGAAGCCGGCTCTAGCTTGTAATACCATCTGACAGCTAGTGGCCCCAAACTGCTGGGGAATATTCAGCACATAAGGGCTTCATTGTCTGCATACAGCGTCATGGCCTGCTTGTAGTGACGTATATGATCGGTGGGGTCTGATTTTCCGTCGTAGAGAGTAAATGATGGAGCTTTGAACTTCTTGGGCAGGGCCGCCCTCGCAATTCGTAGGATGAAAGGATCGTGCCGGTCCTCTTCGTCTGAGCTGCTTCTTCTGCGCTTGTTCCTTATATGTGGGCTTTTTTCAGAGGAGCTGGAAGTGTCCGAGTGTCCCTTGTTATGCTCCGTGGATAATGAATTGGAGTCGCTATCAGTTTCCCTTGGTCGGGCTCGAGGTCGTTGTTTACCTGCCCTCGGGGGTCGTTTGGGGTCTTGGCGCGCGGCTTCTTTGGATTTTGCTACTTCCAGGGCCAAATCTTGTCGGAGGCGTTCGTTTTCTGCGACCATATTTTCCAGCCTTTGCTCATTCTGTTTAGCTTGTTCTATGATGGCTTGCATCGTCTCCTGCGCTGAAGTCGTTGGTGAATCAAAATTCAAGGCGCGTCTCGCAGCGATGGTTTCCTTCCCGAGCATATCTGCCGAGGTGATGTCGTCTCTCTGTGTGGTCTCGTCGGTGGCTATCAGAGGATCTTGCGTCACGCCTTCTATGGATGTATTTGAGTATTCCCACAGACGGCGCCAATTGTGGGGAAGTGGTTTTTGGAAATACTCTTCTGATCGAGGAAGACGCTCTTGATTCTCTGCTAGTCACCTGCAAAGACAAATATTCCGGTCGGGGGTGCCGGGATTAGCACTCCGACGGGCAAGTCAGTTCCTCTACTCAAGAAAGTTTGTTTTTTTTGTTTAGTGGAGTATATTTTTCTTACATACCTTCCAAGAACACTGCTTCCTTTATTTATAGTTGTTCCTCCTGAGGCCTCGGGGCCTGAGCTTGGTTTTCAATCATTACCTGTTCTTATATTCGGCCCCCAACGATCTTTATTAATCGGCTTACGTATTGTATTCGGCCCACCCTAGACTTACAGGATGGGGCCGATTAATCTTTGCTGGACGTCCGGTTAATGTTAGTACTAAGACATGCCCCTTCCGATTTATCCGTATATTCGGCTCCCACATAATTATATAAATAAATTAATTCCTAATTAAATTACATTTTATCATATACTAACAGAAAATTAATTATTTATTTTACTACCACACCCATTATTATTATTATTATTTATATTTTGACCCATAAACTTTTAATAATTATATTATTTTACAAAATTACGCATAATAATATATAATAAATTATATATTTTCCGAACTGAGATTAAATAATATTAGTATAAATTTTACAGAATAATTAAAAATTTGGGTTATTACAACGTGGATTCGAGCTACTCAAGTATTCCGATTCAGATTTGGATTTTAATATACGGATTGGATTATTCGGATCGAATTCTGGTCGGATTCGAACAAAATCCAATCCATTGGCAAGTTTATTCCAACCTATATGTCTATATGTTCACATGTCATACCCATATTTATTCACGTGTCATATATTTATTAATTTAATCTGTCTAATTATCCATATCACCACCACTAGCAGTTGCTATACGCAACCACCAGTTGCCATGTTAATTATTTTAATGATTTAAACTGTTCATTTTGTAAAGCATTCTGCATATATCATCTCTAGAAAAAATTAGGGATTCTACCCCTAAACATCCTTAGCAAACATAGGTAACACAGATGACGGGGGAACATGAAGGATCTGCTTGTGAACCTTTAACCTTCGTGCTTCCATTTCATTTCATTTAGTTCATTTCATTCCATTTGAACTAAATACTACCTAACAGTACACAAAATCTAAGAATTAGTCTTTGTGTTTGAGAATTAGCTGTGTTTTCCTTTGGTCTCTATTTTTTTTAATTTTTTGTGGCTGTCATCTCTAGTATGCAATGTACGCCATATGTAATCCTACTACAAAATTATGTAAGTTTACTTTTATAAATAAACTTATACAAATTTATATTTAACATACGTATTTTTATGAGATTATTTATGTAAATTTATAAAAATTTACATAATTTTATGATAAAGATGCATACTGACAATTTTCCATCCAGAAATCCAACTATTTTTTTGGTGCTTTTTGGGACTGATATGGATTGTCATTTTGACATGTTCCTCCACTTGTATTCCAAGACTTTTCTTCAACAATTTTTGACAAGGTTGTTTCTTCTGGTAATGTTTTGTATTTCCCAATGTGGTAGATATCATAAATTAATAAGAGTTCAAATATTTGTCGTAGTAATTAGGCTACAAAATTGGATAAATGAGTTGTTCACTTATTTCATTTAAGATAATATTACCCTTGCGATTACTATTTGTAAAGCTCCTAATATTGATCAAAATAATAGTGTGGCCTACTGTTTGTGACACTAAGATTTAGTTTGTTTGAGTAAAAAATATTTTATATATTTTTTGATATTAAATACAATAAAAAATAAAAATCAACGAAAAATAAATCTATTTAGATAGAATATATTTTTAATTTTTAGAAGATGAAAAATATTCTATGAACTAAAATTTACTAATGTCACTTTATTATCACTGTTACCATTGCCTCCACCACAACACCACCATAGCCATGGCCATGACCACCATCACCTCTGCCGTCACTACAAGTCCATTATCCCCACAGTTGCTGCCACCACTAAAATTTACTAATATTACGATATTACCACTACTACCATTGCCTCCACCACAACACCACCATAGCCACGACCATGACCACCATCACCTCTGCTGCCACTGTCAATCCACTATTCTTACAGTTGCCGCCATCACTACCTCCATTATCACCATCATTAATGCAACTATCAATATATTAATTTTAAGAATGCAATTAAATATAAAAAAATATTTATTATGAAAAATAATTTAAATCATTTTATAATTTTTTTTTTGAAAAATATTTTTGCCGAAACCAACGGAATGTAACCAGTAGTACACCTTCATAGTTATAATGATGACGAATACTTTTCAAATGATTAGAGCATATAACCTTTACTTTTTCGGAAAATCAGCTTTTTTTGTAATCAAATTCCAAAATAAGACTTGACCACTGCAACAAAGACTTTTCTTCCACTTTGAAAACGAAGGTCGCCAACGAGAGTCTTACGTTCTTGAAATTTTACGTTAATCAATAGAAGGAGTTAAATACTAAGGTTAAGGTTGCGCATAGATCGGCTAGACTTGGAATATTGATTTCAAGTTTTTGAATTCAGAATCAAATCAATTATATACTAAAATTCTACGATCAAATCAAATCAAACCAATTTAATGTAGCTTGAATTTAAACCATGTACCACTATACTATAACTATACTAGAAATTAAAGAATCAACCAATAATAAATGATTAGAATAGATAAATTTTGAATATTTTTTTAACAACACAAACAAATAAAATATTATTTTAAAATTTAATACAACCAGCTAAATAATCATATTATGTTAATGATTAGAGCATATAATATTCACTTTTTAGGAAAATCAACTTTTTTTGTAATCAAATTCCAAAATAGGACTTGACCACTGTAACAAGACTTTTCTTCCACCTTGAAAACAAAGGTCGCCAGCGGGAGTCCTATGTTCTTGGAATTTTATGTTAATCAAAAGTAAGGAGTTAAACACTAAGTTTAAGGTTGTGCATAGATCGGTTTGATTCGGAATATTGGTTTCAAGTTTTTGAATTCAGAATCAAATCAATCAGGTACTGAAATTCTAGAATCAAATCAAACCAATTTAATGTAGCTTGAGTTTAAACCATCGTACCACTATACTAGAAATTAAAGAATTAATCAATAATAAACGATTAGAATAGATAAATTTTGAATTTTTTTTAACAGCACAAACAAACAAAATATTATTTTAAAATTTAATACAACCAACTAAATAATCATATTACGTTAATGATTAGAGCATATAACATTCACTCTTTAGGAAAATCAACTCTTTTTGTAATCAAATTCCAAAATAAGACTTGACCACTGCAACAAGACTTTTCTTCCACCTTTAAAACAAAGGTCGCCAGCGGGAGTCCTACGTTCTTGAAATTTTATGTTAATCAATAGTTAGGAGTTAAATACTAAGGTTAAGGTTGTGCATAGATCGGCTAGATTCGGAATATTGATTTCAAGTTTTTGAATTCAAAATCAAATCAATCATGTACTAAAATCCTACAATCAAATCAAATCAAACCAATTTAATAATGTAGGTTGAGTTTAAACCATGGTACCACTATACTAGAAATTAAAGAATCAATCAATAATAAATGATTAGAATAGATCAATTTTGAATATTTTTTTAACAACACAAACAAACAAAATATTGTTTTAAAATTTAATACAACCAACTAAATAATCATATTATGTTAATGATTAGAGCATATAATATTCACATTTTAGGAAAATCAACCTTTTTTGTAATCAAATTCCAAAATAGGACTTGACCACTGAATAAGACTTTTCTTCCACCTTGAAAACAAAGGTCGCCAGCGGGAGTCCTATGTTCTTGGAATTTTACGTTAATCAATAGGAAGGAGTTAAATACTAAGTTTAAGGTTGTGCATAGATCGGTTTGATTCAGAATATTCATGTACTAAATTCTAGAATCAAATCAAACCAATTTAATGTAGGTTGAGTTTAAACCATGGTACCACTATACTAGAAATTAAAGAATCAATCAATAATAAATGATTAGAATAGATAAATTTTGAATTTTTTTTAACTACACAAACAAACAAACAAAATATTATTTTAAAATTTAATACAACCAACTAAATAATCATATTATGTTAATGATTAGAGCATATAACATTCACTTTTTAGGAAAATCAACTCTTTTTGTAATCAAATTCCAAAATAAGACTTGACCACTGCAACAAGACTTTTCTTCCACCTTGAAAACAAAGGTTGCCAGCAGGAGTCCAACGTTCTTGGAATTTTACATTAATCAATAGTAAGGAGTTAAATATTAAGGTTAAGGTTATGTATAGATCGGTTTGATTCGGAATATTAATGTCTAGTTTTTGAATTCAGAATCAAATCAATCATGTACTGAAATCTTAGAACCAAATCAAACCAATTTATTATGTTGAGACTCACATTTCTTGAAAATCATTATTATTACTATTATTATTATTATTTTATTTTTTTAACATGTGATGACGATGGTCCTCCTCACACTTTGGAGACCAATTGCATTTTAGTTTGGTGGGTTTTGGGAAGCAAACAGTGAAAACACTAGAAGAATTTTAGGTCACGTATATTTAGAATTAAAGCTGAAATGTAATCCTCAATCCTTAATGGAAAGTGATTTGTAAATATAAAATTCATACAAAAAAATATATTCAAGATATTGTGTCAATTGGTATTTGCGAAATAATGACGACAATAGTGGTGTTTTCATTAGACAAAATGAAAGGACAACAAATAGTCACTTCATTTTGTACAGAAATTATGTATAAAAATTGGGATTAATTGCACAAAAGTTACTCAACTATTAGCGAATATCACTTTATCCTTCCTTATTTGTCAACTCATACATATTGACCACTTCAATTATGAAAACTATACAAATACACCCCTTCCAAGGGTGTTAAAAATTATGTAATAAATGATAATGTTATTTGCATTGTATTTTATTTATTTATCTTTTGGTGAATTCAAATATAAGAATTGACATTTCAATAGAATAAATGATAATGTTACTTGCATTGTATTTTATTTATTTATTTATTGGTGAATTCAAATATAAGAATTGACATTTCAATAGAATAATTATTTCATTTTATTTTAGTTCAGTGAACCAAGCATTACTTAATTAGATAAGATTTTGAGAATTAGTTGTATAGCGTTCCCAGTATTGACCCGACTCTTGTGATATCCCGGACTCGGGTTTAATGTTTTCATATTATTGTTTACCTCTTTCTTCCCTTGTATCTCTTTGAAATTGGTTTTTGGGTTGTTGTGGTTGTGTTTGGGTAGGTTGGTCGCTTATTTTTCAAATCTTGTGTTGCTTAGAATTTTAGTCCTTCGCTCGAGCGGCACTTCTTGCACTCGAGCGGGATTTGCAAACACTCAGTACTTTTGCAGGTCTGCAAAATTACTGGGAGAGTGATTTCTACGCTTGAGCGGCGTCTCCTAAGCTAGAGCAAATGGGCGCTCGAGTGACCCTTCTTGCGCTTGAGCGTTGGTCTGTTGTCTGCAAAACTACTAGATGTGTGTTTTCCACGCTCGAGCGTCACTTCTTGTGCTCGAGCAGTGGGTGTCTTGTCGATTGTGTCTTGGCGCTCGAGCGGAACAACTTATTGTATCTGAAGCTTGAGCGTTAACTCTTCCGCTCGAGTGGACTATGCGTATATCAGATTGTGAAAATGACTTTTTACATCACTTTTTCAGATCTTTTCTCCCTAAAATCTGAAGTTGGCACCCTCTCTATCTAAAACACACACACACACTATCTATCTCTCTACATTTTCACCTAGTTTTAGTGATTTCTTCACCCTAATCCCTTTGATAAAAAGGTAGGCCATCTCAAGATCACCATTTGATCCGAATAGAGTTGGATTTGAGCATCCTTAAAGTTTCGCTCTTGCTTGGCTCGCCTTCTTTCTTTGAGGCAGGGATTTTCTATACTTTCATATGGTCTTTAGCTTAGTTATTTGTCGTTGTCTAACAATGGTGGGATTTGGGAGTATTTTGAACAAACCTAGGGTTTGGGGTCAATGTGCCATCCCCATACAACGCTGGCTGCGAAGGCACTTGTGGTACTGGAGGAGGTGGAGGTGGAACTGCATGTCGGCCATCTGTCTGCTCGGCCTGAGTAGATGTAGTGCTAGTATTCTGCTGTCTTGCTTACCTCAACTCATTTGCCAAACCCTCTACCATCCTCTCTAATCTGTCTAACCTGTCCTCGGATTGATCTCGGCCAACTGGAGGTCTACCCCTTCTCATGATGCTAAAGGTATGCAAAATGTGACTCTTAAATCAAAATGAGTAAATAAACATGTATGCAAGCAGTAAATGATCATGCCGAGATGATGCACACCTTGTCAAGTAGCAAGCAATATGATGTAAATCCTAACATCCTTCTAAGGGAAATCCTATGCTCTTTAGGACTCTAGGTGTATGAATAACGTACTATAAGGAACTCGTGCTCTGATACCATTCTGTCACGACCCCATTCCGCCCCTAGTAGAATGGTGCTGTGATGGCCAGTAATCCGAGATTACCGAAGGCCAACTTCCAAAAATTCACACACAATCAGAGTACACATATGGGGCCTACATGTGCGGAAGCAATATATTTAAATCTAAGTACTCCATAAGAGCTGTGCATAGATCAAATGAAATGACATACATCTTAACTTGGTTTACAACTTAGATACAAATAAAATAAGGTACATGTTACATCTTGATCAAAAGGCTTCTCTAGCCGAAGTATACAAAAGACATGAGTTACGAACTAAGAAGCATAATCTTCAAGGCGATACAAAACATGAATCAAACATCTTGCACATAACATCTTAGGCGTCACCGCCTTCTTGCTTGCCACCTACATATATATAAGGAGAAGGTGAGCTTGGATACTCAGTGAATGGTACAAGTAATAAAGGGTTAAATGAATGATTCCCGAGATCCTTGTCAAAACAATACATATATCATAGCTTGTTCAAAACATGTGCTTGGCATAACTTGTATCAAAACATGTACTTGAGCTTTCAAATCTTGCTGGGATGCTTCATAACATATACTTAATACATGGGGTGACGACATTCCGAACAAAACAAGGGAATAATCGACCCGGAATCGATTAGACAAATCCACCCGTTCATAGACCGTCGGTGGGGCCATCCGTTCATAGACCGTCGATGGTAGAGATCTCTCAAACATGGTGCTACGTGGGCTTGAAGTCCCCTAGCATGGAAGGACTTTCCAAGAATGTCATCCAAAACAAAGCCAATACTTGATACACAAAATAGGAATAATCATTCATGCTTAACAAATACTTTTCAAAACAAAGCAAAGCAAAGCTAAACTTATCAAAACATTATAACATAGCTTTATTAAAAATACCACTCACATAGTTCTTGGGACGTCGAGATCAAGGCAAAGGTCCAAGTCCTACAAACACATGGCAAAGCCTATTAAATGCACTCTTAAAAACAAGCTTCACATGAATGCAAATGATCTAGGGAAAACATGCTGGAAAATATCTAGGGAAAACATGCTGGAAAACATATAGGGAAAACATGCTGGGTACCAACCAGGTCTTGGAATGGATGCACAAAAATGATCTAGGCAAAAATGACTTAGCTGGGTGAACCCGGGAGGTCTTGGCCGAGGTGTGGTTACCTACGCTTCGGGGTGCAGCTGCCTGCCGAGGTGTTACAAGGTGCCGGCAAGGGTGTACCATGTCGGCCTAGGTGTGCAGTGGTTAGCCTAGGTGTGCATGCAAGATAGACTAAGGTGCAAGTGATCATGCAAGATAGGCCAAGGTGAGATACGATGCTTGGCCTATGTGTGGGATCTAGGCAAGAGTGGTCTCGGTGATCACACCTACGGAATTGAGGTCTGGAAATCTGGGTTTCCTCCTTGAAGGACATGGAGAACATGAAGAACATGAATGTTAAAATCATAACTTGTTATTACAAAATCTGTGGTTTCATGCTATGAGTTCGAAAACATGGACCTTGGTACCCATACTTGAAGATCAGGTGAAAACAAACACGAAAACATGCATCTTGATACAAACTTTCGGATCAAAACATGGTTTTCTTCAAGAACACATGAATATCACTTTCTCTTTCTAAAACCGAACTTCAAAGCAATGCATGGTTCATGAAACATGCTTGATCATGCAATGCGATTAGATCAATATAAAGAATAACAAGAGTAGATCACGAATCTAACCTTAGAACACGGATCTAACGGTTCGATCTCTAGGGATCAAGCTTGGAAATCTACTCCTCTCTCAAGAACTCCTCCTTCTCTTCCTAGAGCTTCTCTCTCTACCTAGAACAAAGATATAGAAATGATAGGTTTTCTCTCTCTAACGGCTGATTTAACTCTCTGCTGGGACACGTGGCACTACCGGATTGGTTCTCCTCAAAAGGTGATAGAAAGACAAGACATGTGTAAGACAAAGTGTATACAACAAGCTAGATGACATGGGCACTCCGGCAGGTAATGATCTCGGCTAGGACATAGGCTTTGGCAAGTAAGGGAACAATGATCTCGGCTAGGAAGGATAACACTTGGCCAAGCTGTGCCACACCTCGGCCAAGATGTGCCACACCTCGGTCTAGGTCATTCCAGTCCCGGAACAAGATCACTACATGCAAGGATCAAAGATCTAGGATGCCTAGATGATAACATCTCGGCCCAGATGCCTAGGTGATGGTGGAGGTCAACCAAAGTGGTTCTAGGATGGTCCTAGGTGTTGGCATGACCTAGGCTTGGCATGACCTAGGCTTAACATGACCTAGGCTTGAGACAGTAAGGAAGGAACAAAGCATGTATACAACACTTAGGCAAATCACATAAGCACAAAACAAGACAGGGACTTTTACTTAGGAAAAACAAGTCAAAGTCTACAAATGCAAGCTTAACAAGACGAAATCATGCAAATGCACATGAACATGACTAAGATATGAATGTGGGTTATTACATCCTTCCCCTCTTAAAGAAGTTTGGTCTCCAAACTTAACTTACCTTGTCCCCAAAACAATTCCGAATGTCGGATTCTCATCCCTTCTTACCATCCCCGGCCTTTACCTTGGGACAATCCTTAATAAGATGACCCATCTCTCCGCATTCAAAACATGCTCCAGATATCCGATGACAAACTCCAAAATGTCGCCTCCCGCAACTTGTACATGTCGGCCTGGTGCCACTTTCCTGATTTGAGTTGCTAAAATTATCCACATTTACCTTCTTATTGACATCGGATGGTGCTTGGCGATTGTCATAATCCTGTCTCTTTCTTTGATTCTCCCCTAAACTCTGGCTTCTGCTCAAGTTAGCTTCTACTAGGATGGCTTTATCTAGCACTCCGGCATAAGTCGGCATGTTGAGCATATTAACTCGATCTTGTATTGGTCCCCGAAGTCCACTCTCAAACTTCCTAGCTTTTCTGTATCCGTCGTCGACCATATGCGGTGCATACCTTGCTAACTCGGTGAAAGCACGATCATATTCGGCCACTGTTTTTCTGCCCTGTGTTAACATCTGAAATTCTGTGGTCTTGCGATCTCGGACACTAAGGGGAAAGTGCTTGTCATAAAACAACTCCAAAAATCTGGCCCAAGTCAAGTCTGGATTACCTTCTCGGATCATCATCCACCACCTACGAGCGTCGTCTTCTAATGTGAATGCTGCCAATGACACTTTTTGAACATCGGTGCTGGGAAAAACCTCAAACAGCTTCTCTATCTCAAGAACCCATGCCTCTGCTTTCATCGGCTCTATACCTCCTTGGAACTTCGGTGGATTCATCTTCTTGAATTCTTTGATCAAGGTCAATGTGCCATCCCTATACAACACTGGCTGCGGAGGCACTTGTGGTACTGGAGGAGGTGGAGGTGGAACTGCATGTCGGCCATCTGTCTGCTCGGCCTGAGTAGATGTAGTGCTAGTATTCTGCTGTCTTGCTCGCCTCAACTCATTTGCCAAATCCTCTACCATCCTCTCTAATCTGTCTAACCTGTCCTCGGATTGATCTCGGCTAACTGGAGGTCTACCCCTTCTCATGATGCTAAAGGTATGCAAAATGTGACTCTTAAATCAAAATGAGTAAATAAACATGTATGCAAGTAGTAAATGATCATGCCGAGATGATGCACACCTTGTCAAGTAGAAAGCAATACGATGTAAATCCTAACATCCTTCTAAGGGAAATCTTATGCTCTTTAGGACTCTAGGTGTGTGAATAACGTACTATAAGGAACTTGTGCTCTGATACCATTCTGTTACGACCCCATTCCGCCCCTAGTAGAATGGTGCCGTGATGGCCAGTAATCCGAGATTACCGAAGGCCAACTTCCAAAAATTCACACACAATCAGAGTACACATATGGGGCCTACATGTGCGGAAGCAATATATTTAAATCTAAGTAGTCCATAAGAGCTGTGCATAGATCAAATGAAATGACATACATCTTAACTTGGTTTACAACTTAGATACAAATAAAATAAGGTACATGTTACATCTTGATCAAAAGGCTTCTCTAGCCGAAGTATACAAAAGACATGAGTTACGAACTAAGAAGCATAATCTTCAAGGCGATACAAAACATGAATCAAACATCTTGCACATAACATCTTAGGCGTCACCGCCTTCTTGCTTGCCACCTACATATATATAAGGAGAAGGTGAGCTTGGATACTCAGTGAATGGTACAAGTAATAAAGGGTTAAATGAATGATTCCCGAGATCCTTGTCAAAACAATACATATATCATAGCTTGTTCAAAACATGTGCTTGGCATAACTTGTATCAAAACATGTACTTGAGCTTTCAAATCTTGCTGGAATGCTTAATAACATCTACTTAATACATAGGGTGACGACATTCCGGACAAAACAAGGGAATAATCGACCCGGAATCAATTAGACAAATCCACCCGTTCATAGACCGTCGGTGGGGCCATCCGTTCATAGACCGTCGATGGTAGAGATCTCTCAAACATGGTGCTACATGGGCTTAAAGCCCCCTAGCATGGAAGGACTTTCCAAGAATGTCATCCAAAACAAAGCTAATACTTGATACACAAAATAGGGATAATCATTCATGCTTAACAAATACTTTTCAAAACAAAGCAAAGCAAAGCAAAGCTTATCAAAACATTATAACATAGCTTTATTAAAAATACCACTCACATAGTTCTTGGGATGTCGGGATCAAGGCAAAGGTCCAAGTCCTACAAACACATGGCAAAGCCTATTGAATGCACTCTTAAAAACAAGCTTCACATGAATGCAAATGATCTAGGGAAAACATGCTGGAAAACATCTAGGGAAAACATGCTGGAAAACATGCTGGGTACCAACCAGGTCTTGGAATGGATGCACAAAAATGATCTAGGCAAAAATGACTTAGCTGGGTGAACCCGGGAGGTCTTGGCCGAGGTCCCACACCTCTTGGCCGAGGTGTGGTTACCTAGGCTTCGAGGTGCAGCTGCCTGCCGAGGTGTTACAAGGTGCCGGCAAGGGTGTACCATGTCGGCCTAGGTGTGCAGTGGTTAGCCTAGGTGTGCATGCAAGATAGACTAAGGTGCAAGTGATCATGCAAGATAGGCCAAGGTGAGATACGATGCTTGGCCTATGTATGGGATCTAGGCAAGAGTGGTCTCGGTGATCACACCTACGGAATTGAGGTCTGGAAATCTGGGTTTCCTCCTTGAAGGACATGGAGAACATGAAGAACATGAATGTTAAAATCATAACTTGTTATTACAAAATCTGTGGTTTCATGCTATGAGTTCGAAAACATGGACCTTGGTACCCATACTTAAAGATCATGTGAAAATAAACACGAAAACATGCATCTTGATACAAACTTTCGGATCAAAACATGGTTTTCTTCTAGAACACATGAATATCATTTGCTCTTTCTAAAACCGAACTTCAAAGCAATGCATGGTTCATGAAACATGCTTGATCATGCAATGCGATTAGATCAACATAAAGAATAACAAAAGTAGATCACGAATCTAACCTTAGAACACGGATCTAACGGTTCGATCTCTAGAGATCAAGCTTGGAAATCTACTCCTCTCTCAAGAACTCCTCCTTCTCTTCCTAGAGCTTCTCTCTCTACCTAGAACAAAGATATAGAAATGATAGGTTTTCTCTCTGTAACGGCTGATTTAACTCTCTGTTGGGACACGTGGCACTACCGGATTGGTTCTCCTCAAAAGACGATAGAAAGACAAGACATGTGTAAGACAAAGTGTATACAACAAACTAGATGACATGGGCACTCCGGCAGGTAATGATCTCGGCTAGGACATAGGCTTCGGCAAGTAAGGGAACAATGATCTCGGCTAGGAAGGATAACACTTGGCCAAGCTGTGCCACACCTTGGCCTAGATGTGCCACACCTCGGTCTAGGTCATTCCAGTCCCGGAACAAGATCACTACATGCAAGGATCAAAGATCTAGGATGCCTAGATGATAACATCTCGGCCTAGATGCCTAGGTGATGGTGGAGGTCAACCAAAGTGGTTCTATGATGGTCCTAGGTGTTGGCATGACCTAGGCTTAACATGACCTAGGCTTGGCATGACCTAGGCTTGACATGACCTAGGCTTGGCATGACCTAGGCTTGACATGACCTAGGCTTGGCATGGCCTAGGCCTGACATGACCTAGGCTTGGCATGACCTAGGCTTGGCATGACCTAGGCTTGACATGACTTAGGCTTCGCGTGACCTAGGCTTAACATGACCTAGGCTTGAGACAGCAAGGAAGGAACAAAGCATGTATACAACACTTAGGCAAATCACATAAGCACAAAACAAGACAGGGACCTTTACTTAGAAAAAACAAGTCAAAGTCTACAAATGCAAGCTTAACAAGACGAAATCATGCAAATGCACATGAACATGACTAAGATATGAATGTGGGTTATTACACCAACAATCACCCGTATCACTGTGAGTGGTAGTAGCGTAATTAATGCTCCGTTTATACATTATGTTTGTATATGTGTTGTTGTTTCAACTCTATTAACTCTTTAGTGAATGTTCTATGTCGTATAAGATATATTGATATGTTGAACTTTGGCATGCAAATGTGGGCCCAAGGCCGTTTTGTTACTATGATGAGCCTAAGGCCACCGTTCTGTAATTTGTTGAGCCTAAGACCGTTCTATAATTTGCTGGGCCTAAGGCCGTTCTATACAACAATGGGCCTAAGGTCGTTCTGTATTCTATTGGGCCTAAGGCCGTTCTGTCTTATGTGTGCCCAAGGCTGTTTAGGAAAGAGAAAAACGAGTGGAATTCTGATTTGAGAATATGCACTATTCACCCAAGTTCGTTCTTTTAATTTGTTTGTACTATTATTATTCACTGAGCCTTGCTCACCCTATTTTCCTGAATGTTTTGTAGGTAACTAGCTTATGGGTCAACCCGAGGTCAACCAGAAGCTTGCAGTTGTACCCATTTTGCGGAGTCACCTGAAGTGACTCTTTTGTTATGTTTTGGAACATCCCATGATGGCATGTTTTGACTTAAATTTTTTTGGGAAAGACTAGATATGTATATAGATGATGTCTTCTGTATTCAGTACTAAATATGGCATGTTATGTATGTACAGTAAAGCAACGATCCTGGCATTTAGACACAGCTCGATGAATGTTTATTCTTTTATTTGTTTTGCTTTCGTTTAGGCTCCGATATTGAGAAAAACTTTAAGATGTTTTTGAATTTGAGGCCTAAGGTTGGGCCGGTCATGTCAGAACTTCCAGGGGCAAGTTCAGGTCGTGACAGTTCCTAAGATACTAATTGGGTCTACGAGTTTCTGTAAGTCCTATTAGAAGAGCACTTGATCATTGCTGTTTCAAATTGGAACTCTAGCAACACTGTGGGATAGTCATTATCTACGAAGGAAATTCGTATGTGTTTATGTGATTACATGCTTATATGGAGTGATTTACTATTGTCCATCGCATTAGGACGCGAGTGAGTTAGCTTCGACACATTTGTAAATGTACTTATACCTTTTGTTACCTTTATTAGGATATGAGGACGTAGACATGGTAGTGGTAGGCGTGGTAGGCCTAGAAGGCATGAGATGCCTCTACCGGATGATATTCCGACACAGGAAAAAGGGGTTAGTCAGGCCAATATTGTTGAACCGAGTGGTCAACAGGCCAAGGGCACCTTAGCCACGAAATGGCCGGAGCTTTGCGAGAATCTATGGACATTCTTAGGGCTGAGAATCAAGTCGAGGCCCAAGTCATTGAGGCAAAGCCATCTTTTCTGAAGAGGGAGTTTTTTCGGTCAAATCTGGATAAGTTTTTGGGTGATCCCAAGGAGCCACTGAAGGCAGATGAGTGGCTAGAGCAAATGGTGAAGACGTTTGAGATGCTCGACGTTAAAGAAGGGGGATTTGAGAGTGACCTTAGTGTCCTTCTAGCCGAAGGGAGACGCGAGTCAATGGTGGAAGTACGCGCAAGAATGCATTGGAGGGACTTGGGAGGCTTTTGTTGACGCCTTCTAGGATAAGTTTTTGCCTCCCACTATTAGGGAGAAGTTGAGAGACTAGTTCTCTAAGTTGATGCAGTTAAACACACTAGTGGCTGAGTTTGAGGCCACATTCACCAATTTGTTAAGGTTTGTATCGGAACTCGTGGATACTGAGGAGCGACGTTGTTTGGAGTTCGAGAAGCGATTGAGGACCAGGCTCATGTTTAGAGTGGCTGGATCCATGATTAGAGATTATAGGCGCCTTGTGGAGGTGACAGCCCATCTTGAGACTATTATGTAGGCAGATGAAGAGAGGATGAGAGGCTCTAGGAGGAGTCAGGATAATCAAGAGAACAGTAAGAGGCAGAGGGGTTCTAATCCCCAGTCGTCCCAAGGAGTTCAGTCAAGGTCCACTTTTCTAGTGCCAAGTTCGGGTTCTGGGAGGGATGGTCAGGGAGACATCACTTGTTTCACATGTGGTCAGTTTGGCCATATAGCGATCCTGATATTTCCTTTACTGTTCAGTTGTATTCCGGACTCGGTTCCGTGGAGTTGGTAGTTGTGTCTACCTTGTTGACATCCTTTAATTCCATTTGATTGAGTTTTAGGATGCGTTGGGCATGTTTCGAGCAGGTGGGTTGTGCCTTGGTCTAAAACCTTGTTGCTATGTTTTTGGTCGTCCCGCTCGAGCGGGTCTTGGAGCGCTCGAGTGGAGATTGCACACTCCCAGTATTTTGGTGCCCTGCAAAACTTCTGCAGGTTGGTTTTCTGCGCTCAAGCGAGTTTCTTGTGCTCGAGCGGGTCGCGCTCCAGTGGGCTTGTTGGCGCTCGAGCGGCTAGTACATTTTTGGTAAAAGTTCTGGGAGGGGGAAAATTGCGCTCGAGCGGACTGGTTTTTCACGCTCGAGCGGATGTGCTTTATTGATGTTTCTTGGCGCTCGAGCGGGAATACTTGCACTCGAGCGGACCATGTTTTTTGTTCTTAACGCTCGAGCGTTGTGTTTTCTGCTCGAGCGGATCCAGCGTATATCTGAAGGCAGATAGGCTTTTTCAAATCACTTTTTGCATTCTCTCTCTCTCTCTCTTACTTTTCCAAAACTCCATTGTTGAGCCTCTCTCTCTAGAACCTTGCCTTCTCTCTAGGTATTGATCTAGTTAGAGTTGTTTCCTCACCTTTGGCCTGTACAAAAAAGTTGTTGATCGTCGAGGGCTACCTTTTGATCTAAGAATCTCGATATTTGGAGCATTTCCGTTTTCTTCATCTTCTTCGTTGGGTGTCAACTTTTGAGGTAGGGATTCCTACTCACATTTATGGGTTTTAACCTAGATTTTGAGCTTCTTGTTTAAATGGTTGATTTTGGGACTTAGGGTTTCAAATGTACTAAGAGGGTTTTGTGATTTTGGACTCATAATTTGTAATTTGGGTTTCAAAATAAGGATATTGATGTTGGTTGTTGATATATAGGCCATTGGGCCAATATTGGGAAATGGGGTGGAAAACCCTAATTTGTGATATAAATTAATTGGTACAATTAATCTGGGAATAATTTGATTATGTGAAATTGAGTTGGAATTAATGAAATTGGCCCATTATATTGTGGAATGGTAGAGTTGGATTTATCAATCGCTCACTTTTGAAAAACATTGATATTTTATCTGTTGGAGCTTTTATTATCTGTTTAGAAATAATTGTTTTGGGCTACCGGTGGAGGGTAGCTATGATTGTTGTAGACAATGCATAATGATTAGGCGAACTAAAACTAATCAATTGGATGTGTCATAGAGTATGACGGTTGATAGAATACATTAACGTTATGTATTGTTTGATTGTGTATATGACCTATGTGTATATACGCTGTGTACGTGGGAGAAGATAGGGGATGTACTCCACGATTTAGGGGAAGATAGGGGATGGACCTCTAAACCGGATGTTGTTTGGGAGGAGATAGGTTCTGAGCCGCTGATGTAAATTGTGAAATTGAATAGAATTGGAAACTGAAATGAAACATGGACATAGTGGTCATGTAATGGAAATAAGTTATGAATTGATTTATGGGGATTAAACATTTATCAATTGCTAATGTCTTAGTTACTGCTCATACTGTGTTTAGCATATCTCTACTGGGCGTTGGCTCACCCTATATGGGACATTATTTTCAGGTACAGGTAGCATGCCACCCCCAAGGACATAGCTTGGATGATGATGAGAGTTGAAGACTCTTTTTGTTTATTTTGTTTATATTACATGTACATCAAGCCAATGGTTTATTTTGTATAGAGTTAGTACTCTTCTTTTGTTTAACCAAGTGTTAACTTGGAAAGCTGTAAGCCCATAAGGCATTTGCTTTTGTTGTTAACATGTAATACTATTGTAAGAACTACTCCGATGAATAGAAATGGTTGGTTTCTTTTATATCAATACATGTCTAAAGTGATGGGTTTTATGTATTATTTTGAGGGCGTTACAGGCCACAAGTCTCCAGCTTGCCCGCAGAGAGGAGGAGGGCAGCGAACAGCATTGTCTTCGATTCGTTCTTAGGGTCAAAGTCAGGGAAAAGGCCAACTACTCACTTATTATCAATGTGGGCAGGCGGGGCACATGAAGAGGTTTTGCCCACAGTTGGGTGGCACATCTGGTGTGTCTGGTTTAAGGCAGACATAGAGTCACCAGCTAGAACAGTCAGCATAAGCCTCGAGGGCTAATTAGGGAGCCTCTTCGGCTCAGTCAGTACATCAGGCTTATGCTCCTAGGGGTGAGCAGGTTGAGCAAAGACCTACGGGGCGTGTGTATGCTGTTGCAGCACCAGATCTTGTACCTGCTCCTTCAGTAATGAGAGGTACCTTCTTGTTTTGCAATTCAGTTGCTGATGTGTTAATTGATACGGGTGCATCCCATTCTTTTATTTCGTCTGTATTTGCATCAATGTTGGGGTTAGAGTTGGCACAGTTAGTATCTACTATTTGTGTAGAGTCACCTATTGGTGGTGAGGTTATCTTGAAACAGGGGTGTCAGGATTGTGACATCAAGGTTGTCGGTTGCCGATTACCTTTTGCATTTGTATTGCTTGATATGTCTAGTTTTGATGTCATCTTGGGTATGGACTGGTTATCGTCATATCGGGCAGTTATAGATTGCTACCATCAAAGGGTTACTGTATGTACCTTGAGTGGTGATCGTTTTTACTTCTTGGTGGACCGAGTGGATAGAGTCTTATCACCGGTATATGATCCATGTGGGCAGAGTGAACTTAGTTGCCTTTTTGCTAGCTACTTTAGTGGTGAGGGTGATGAAGTTCGGGTTGAGTTACCAAGGGTGGTTTATGAATACCCGGATGTCTTTCTTGATGATCTTATTAGTTTACCACCTCACCAAGAGATCGAGTTCTCTATTGATTTAGTGCCTGGCATGACACCGATTTCTATGGCATCGTATCAGTTTGCACCTCTGAGTTGAGTGAGTTGAAGATTCAACTCCAGGAATTGTTAGATAAGAGTTTTATTCACCCTAGTACTTCACCTAGGGAAGCATCGGCTTTCTTTGTTAAAAAGAAAGATGGAGCGTTGTGACTTTGTATTGATTACTGGAAGTTGAACCGGGTAACTGATAAGAACAAGTACCCAATGCCTCATATAGATGACTTATTTGACCAGTTGAAGGGGTCTTCTTGCTTCTCTAAGATAGACTTGAGAACGGGTTATCACCAGTTGAGAATAAGAGAGGAGGATATCCCGAAGACGTTATACCGTATGCGGTATGGCCATTATGAGCTTCTAGTGATGCCTTTTGGGCTGATCAATGCACCGGTCGTATTTATGGATTTGATTAACCGGATCTTTCGGGAGTTTCTAGACCATTTCGTGGTTGATATTTTGATTTAGTCACCCTCTGAGGAGGAGCACGAGGAACAATAGCGAGTAGTACTCGAATTACTTAGAGCCCAAGAGCTGTATGCTAAGTTTGGGAAGTGTAAGTTCTAGCTGAAAGAGGTTAAGTTCTTAGGCCATGTAGTGTTCAGGGAAAGGGTGACTGTAGATTCATCCAAGATAGAGGCAGTGTAAGATTGGGCACAACCTAAGAATGCTTTTGAGATATGTAGTTTCCTGGGGTTGGCCAGGTATTATCGGAGATTTGTGAAGGATTTCTCGAGGTTAGCCTCACCTTTGACTAGGTTGACGAGGAAAAGAATCAAATTTGTGTGGAGTGAGACTTGTGAGAAGTCATTTTAAGACCTTAAAGTTAGACTTACCACTACTCTTGTCTTGATTATTCCAGATAGGGATTTGGGCTATTTGGTATATTGTGATGCCTCACGGGAAGGTTTGGGTTGTGTTTTGATGCAAGAGGGAAATGTAGTAGCCTATGGCTCGCGGCAGTTGAAAACACACGAGAGGAACTACCCTACTCATGACGTAGAGTTAACGGTGGTGATCTTTGCCTTGAAGATTTGGAGGCACTACTTGTATGGTGAGAAATTTGAGGTGTTTTCAGATCATAAGAGTTTGAAATATCTGTTTACACAGAAAGATCTGAATTTAAGGCAGAGGAGGTGGATAGAGTTCACATAGGATTATAATTTTGAGTTGCATTATCACTCGGGGAAGGCCAATGTTGTAGCTGACGCTTTGAGTAGAATATCTTTTAGCAATGTGGCTAGTATTGTCATACTGGAGTGGGAGATGTTGGGTACTTTTGGGGAATTTGACTTATATCTTGGTGAGTCTGTTGAATCTACAGCTTTGTTTGTGGTAGTTGTCCAACCTACACTTGTGAACCAAGTGATGAAAGCATAGAGGTGTGATCTTTAGGTAGAAACCCTCCGGAAGAAGATCTCCAGTGGGAAAGTGGAGAAGGGCTTGAATGTGTATCCTGACCGGAGTGTGAGATACTAAGACCGTTTGTTCGTGCCGGAGTCTTGCTGAGAGGAAGTACTCCGAGAGTTTCACCATTCACGCCTTGTGGTGCATCCGGGAGGCATAAAGATGTGTCATGACCTAAGTCATCAGTTCTAGTGGAGAGGTATGAAAAAGGACGTGGTCGTGTTTGTGTCAAAGTGCCTTACTTGTCAACAAGTAAAGGCCGAGTATCAGAGGCCAGCGAGTTTGTTACAACCCTTGCCTATAGCCGAGTGGAAGTGGGAGCATATCACGATGGATTTTGTTGTGGGCCTTCCGAGGACTCAACGGGGTAGTGATGCTATTTGGATAGTAGTTGATCGGTTAAACAAGTCGGCGTACTTTATACCTATGCGTGTGAGTGATTCGGTAGACTATCTTGTCGTCTTGTATATTAGGGACATAGTGAGATTACATAAGGTTCTTGGGACGATTGTTTTGGATAGAGATCTGCGTTTCACCGCTCGGTTATGGCAGAGCTTGCAGAGTGCCTTGGGCACTAGATTGACCTTTAGCACGGCATATCATCCTCAGACAAATGGGTAGTCCAAGCGTACTATTTAGATTCTTGAAGATATGCTTCGAGGGTGTGTCCTTGACTTCAAGGGTTCGTGGGAGAGTGTAGACACCCCATTTTTGACCGCCCTTAAGACTTGGGCGCCACTGATTAATCACTCGATGATGAAAGGTGTGCTATGCAAATGTTCGATTTCTTTAGCAAGAAGAGCTTCTGAATCCCAACCTTATACCCCATTTTTTACCAAAACTATTTTAGACCTTAAAATCCTCTTTTTCAAAATATTTTTTTCTAAATGTTTCTACGATGTTCTGAAACTCGCATTCGTTAAAAATTGCACTTTTCGGTAAACTGAGTAAAGACAAAGTGGAAATAAATGGAAGACAGGTGAACTCTTTGAAAAATCTTTTAAAACCTCTTATTTATAGGTTTGGAGTTGAAGAAAATAGAAGGGGGCAGAAGAAAACTAGTTGGGAGAAAAGTTAGGCATTAATCCGTTAGGACAAAACTGAGCAGCTTTCACTAAAATAGGCATATTTCTTTTCATACTTAGAATTTAGATGTGAGGCCACTACCATTGGAAAGTAAACTTCCAAGGCTTCAATTTAGACTAAAGAATGACCTAAAACCAAGTTCGAATGAGAGAGACATGCCCATTTGAAATCGGGCCGGGAAACATATTTTTGTGGTCGGCCACTTTTAGTGGCCTGCCGGCCAGTTGTGCAAAATTTGGCCATTTTGAGTGTTTTGGCCGTCCAAGTGTCCCCCACAAGAGGCCTTCCGGCCACTAATATTGGCCTGCCAGCCACTTGTGTCTGAAAGTCAGTTTTTTGCAGATATTTGTTGCCAGTTGTTCCTACACTGCACCAGTTATTTGTATATAGATAGTTTCGACTGAAGCTCATATATTTCTATATATAGAGGACCTCCCCTCTTGCTTTCAAGGTTAGAAAAATTTAGGAGTGAGAAAATATTTTTAAAGAGCAAACTTTAGAAAGCTCCTCTCTCTTTACAATTGTCTCTCTCTCTTACAACTTGCATAACCTTTGCCTAAACACTCTAAACCAAACCTAGAAAGCTTCTTGCTGAGGTGATTTGAGCTTGAAATTGAGCTCTTAAGTCACTTGAGAGTGTGAAATTGGTGGTTTGTAATTCAAGATATACCTTTTAGTGTTTTTGTACCATCTTTACACCACTTGTTTTCCATATTTTCTACTATTTTTTGAACTGTTTATTACCTGTATTTTTAGGCTGAAACTTGTGGTTTAAGGCCATTAAAGGTAGAGGGGTTGATAGCCTTTCTTTAAACCTTCCTTTTAAGGCCTTTGCCCTTGTGTTTCTCACATTCTCATCAACTTTTTTTGAGTTTTTTACCTCCAATTTTTAGAGGTTTTTCAAAGGCAGAAATCATGTTTTGAAGTCCCAAAAGTGGAGGGGTTAGCCTCCCCTCCTTGTGCTTGCTTACTAGCTTAACTTGCTCCATGTTTTAGCTTATTGTTCTAGCTATTGTTAGCTTAATTCCAGCATGTTTTAGGACTATTTTTGGTTTTTCATTACATTTGAGTTTTGTATAGCATGCTTGTAGTGTAATGGTCCTTATAGGTTTGGTAGTTTAGGACTCAGCCACCAACCAATTTGAGTTGATAAGGTTTATTTCTTGCTTTCCATACTTGTGATCACCTTTAATCACCTTTGCAACCTCCATCCTTTTCTGGCTTTTTCTTTGCTTTGAAAGTAGTTTCAAACTAGTTGCTTGTTTAAGCTTGAGATTGAGGTCTTGTGCTTAATGGCTTAATCCCTTTGGGGCTTCATTACCAATGGCATGACACTTTTCTCATGCGTAAAACGACTCTTGGTTTAGTACTCCTTTCTATTAGAGGACTTAAAGCTCACTTTTGGACTTAATTGACTAAGGAATGGTTGGTAATTAAAATGGAGTAATAAAATTGGTGACTAAAAGTGATGTAAGATAATAAACAATTTGGTGTTCAATCGGACGTTAATTGAACACATAGAAACTTGAGGCATTTCATACTTACTAGTGATGAAATGGTTCAAGTCTTCCAAGGTCAACCACTTCCCTTGATCAATCTATGATAGGGAGGAGATTTGAGAGTCTTTTATGTTGCATTTATTGAAATTGTACACCTTGGTTCATAGGCCATCATGCAATGAAATTGCATCGATTAATGGCTTGTGAATTGAGCTTGCCACTCCTTTGAGTTGTTTGATGATAAAGAGGGGTAAAGTGTACAAACATACCTTGAAAACACCCTGTTTGTGCTCTGTATGCTTTCTGTGACAGCAAGAAGAACTAGGATTTTGTAGCCAGCAGGCTACTAGTTGTGGCCGGCCAGTCGACCACCACTTCTAGCCTGCCGGCCACTTTTGTCAAATTGAGCAACAACTTTTTGGAACAGAACAAAGCAGAGGCTGAGGTGAAAAGATGTTCTACTGTGCAACAGAATCATTCTGGCAGCAGAATAATGGGCTTTTCGGGTGAAAATCCGCACATGCATGAGCATTCCTCGCTTCCCGGTGCTAATTAATTAGCTTAATTACTTCTTTAATGTTGTAATTAATTAGTTAATTCTAATTGGTAATTAATTAATTAGTGTAATTAATTAGTTAGTTCCATAGAATAGTTAATTAATTAATTATTTTTTGTAATAACTAGCTAGGATAGTTAGTTTATTCGGTTTGTAATAATTAGTTAATTCGTTTTGTAATAGATAGTTAATTAGCTTAGCTAGTTAGTTTATTCGGACCCTTTTGCACGAGGGCACAATTGTAATAATGTGTATGTCTTCCAACCCTATGTCTTTCTCCCTTTTATTTACTTACTTATGATGGTTAGTTTAGAACATCATGTTTTCTTTAAGCATACTCCATGTTTGCATCCACTTGTCTTGTATGCATTGAGGCCCAACGCATCATTCTAACTTGCATTGTACTTAAACATTCTTTGAAAACGTGCTTAGATCGCATGCTATCAAATTGATTCATATGCCATATTAGTAGCCGAGCCTAGTAATTGCATATCGCATGTGTTGCATTAGTTACGTTGCAAATAGGATCATGCATTATTCTACCTCTGTCATCATTTTTGGGCTGGGAGTACTAGGTGAGCTTTTATTTGTTTTAAGCATATCGCATAAGTGTGGTTGTTACCATGTCGAAGCATGTTCACTATGAGGCTAAGTACTTAAGAGATAAATTGTTTGAATGCCTGTGGATGGAGGCTAGTTGCTTGAATTGGGATAGTTTGATTAATGTACATTTGAGCCCACTTTTTCAAGTGGCACATTCGCAAACTCTTTTAAAAAACAAACATGAAATCAAATGTTTCAATTTTGGTAAAATAGTCTATACTTGTGTGCAACACATAGTATATTAGCCTAATAATCGGAATAAAAGCATATAATGTAAATAAGAATCACATCATGATTAATAGAAGTCGATCTTTGATCAGGGGAGCAGCGGTGCTCAATTCATGACCTTCCCCTCTCGTATCTAAGTTCCCGAGCTGAGACAGTCTTGGTGATGACGGACACGTGGCCTTTGGCATGAGTCATGGGTTTTCTAAATTTTTAAAAAATATTTAGGTGGCGACTCTGTATCTAGTAAAGTAGTCCATTTTTGGTATTTTGATTCAAAATCAATTTTCTAAAAGATTTATCGGATTTGGACACTTTTGTGTTTTCTATTTTACATTGCACTTGTGCAAACAGATTCAAAACCATAGGAGTCCAAACTGTAGGGCTAGTCGTATCCGAAAGGAGCACAAAAAGTCGAGCTACAGAGAAGCACTTGCCTTTAGTGGAGTTTGTTATAACAATAGCTTCCAATCGAGTATTGGCATGACACCATTTGAGGCCTTGTATGACTGACCATGTAGATCCCCTATGTGTTGGGCCGAGGTTGGTGATGCGCCTTTGTTGGGTCCAGAGTTGGTTTAGGAACAACAAAGACAGTGGCACTTATCCGTAAGAGGTTAATAACGGCTCAGAGTCGTTAGAAAAGTTATGCTGACTGTAGGAGGAGACCGTTGTCTTTTAAGCTGGGAGACCATGTCTTTTTAAAGATATCACTGAAGAGTAGGAAGTTGTCCCATCGATTTATTGGGCCTTTTGAGATCTTTGAGCGGATCGGAGAGGTTGCTTACCATTTGGCGTTGCTGCCACAGCTTTCTGGGGTTCATGATGTATTTCATATTAGCATGCTTCGGACGTATGAGTTAGATCCATCACACGTGTTGGATTGGACCTACTTAGAGGTATGCCTCGTATAAGAAGAGGCCGGTAAGAGTCTTGGATACACGGGACCAAGTTTTACGAGGCAAAACGATTTCCTTAGTTAAGGTATTGTGGAAACATCATGGGGTTGGGAAAGCAACTTCGGAGCGTGAATCGGAAGTCCGAGAGAAATATCCACACTTATTTGTTGGTGTTTGAACATATATTGAGATTTTGATTATGTTAATGAAATGTAAAAGCGTTGTATATGTTTTGAAATATGAGAACATGGTATATGTTGAATATGTTTTGGAAACACAGGCTTAATATGAACATTGTATATATTGTTTAAGTTTTGGAAATGCAAAATTATCATAAACATTGAATATGTTTTGGAAATATGGAATATATATTGAAATCGGTTAAAACTATGGGAAATATAAGTTAAGACGTATATTGAGACTTGTTCATCATGTGATGAGATTGAGTCACCGGTGGATGGGTCATGGTGTTGAAAATTGATTTGTAATCATTGTCGGAATTTGTTTAAAAACATGGTTTTAAAATGTGCCTTGTAATTTCGGAGACGAAATTCTTTAAGGGGGGGAGGTTATAGCGATCACAGTGTTGACCCGACTTTTGTGGTATCCCGGACTCGGGTTTAATGTTTTTATATTGTTGTTTACCTCTTTCTTCCCTGGTATCTCTTTGAAATTGGATTTTGGGTTATTGTGGCTATGTTTGGGTAGGTTGGTCGCTTGGTTTTCAAAGCTTGTGTTGCCCAAAATTTTGGTCCTCCGCTCAAACGGCACTTGTTGTGCTCGAGCGGGATTTGTAAACACTCAGCACTTTTGCAAGTCTACAAAATTACTGGGAGAGTGATTTCTATGCTCGAGCGGCGTTTCCTACGCTCGAGCGGATGGGCACTCGAGTGTTGGTCTGTTATCTGCAAAGCTACTGGATGTGTATTTTCCACACTCGAGCGTCATTTCTTGCGCTCGAGTAGTGGGCATCTTGTCAATTGTGTCTTGGCGCTCAAGCGGAATAACTTACTGTGTCTGACGCTCGAGCGTCAACTCTTTCGCTCGAGCGAACTGTGCATATATCAGATCACGAAAATGACTTTTTACATCACTTTTTCAGATCTTTTCTCCCTAAAACCTAAAGTTGGGACCTTCTCTCTCTAAAACACACACTCTCTCTCTCTCTACATTTTCACCTAGTTTTAGTGATTTCTTCACCCTTGTAACGCCCTCGAAATAATACAATAAATACAACCCAGACACATATTAATAACAGCATGAATCAGAGTAAATAGTCCTTTCATTACATAAAGTTAGTAATACAAAAGAGTTTAACATAATTAAATGCCCTATTGGCTTACATCTTTCCAAGCCTTGACTTGGTTACACAAAAAGGAGACTAGCTCATATACATTTAGCCCTAGGCTTTACAAAAATACACAATTCAAATAAAGTAGCTCTTGCTCCCAAAATGTCCCTCCAAGCTATTGCCTTGGTGGAGGTAAGTCACCAACACTTGAAAATATTATTCCCAAATAGGGTGAGCCACAACCCAGTAGAAATCATCTACCACAATATATAAAACTTAGCAAAGGTATAAGTACATTATGCATACACAACGTCAATGATAGAGACATCCACAATTATACAGTCATAAAGTACCAATTTCCATTCCTTTCATTACATGGACCAATTTCATTATCTTTTTGACAATCTAAATGAGACTTCAACTTATTAATTCTACAATCACATCAACAACGCATGAACATTTCAAACTTTTCTTTTACAGAAATTTTGTCCGCGGGCAACCGTCAAACGGGACCCATGTAAACGTAGGCTATACAAGCACAACCATTGCCATTTTATGGATATTTCGTCCGCGGGCTAGGCACCCATGTATCATTTCGGGACTTTCACCCAGAACACTCTGACCAACTTAATTAAAATAGAGTCCATCCCCTTTCTCCTCCCAAACAATCATTCATACATATGCAATGTATTTAAACACAAAATCAAACAATAGAGCACATCCCCTTTCCACTTCTACATAGTCATACATGTACAATGTACATAAACATAGCCATATTCAATGACAAACAACAAGAGATTAGTTTCAATTCACCTAATCCTTATGAAATTTCTATAACAATCATAGCAATCTTCCACCGATAGCCCGATACAGTTATTTCTAAACAAATATTCAATCTCATGACAGATGATTTATTCAAATTTCCAAAGAATGAGTTAATACATAACCAATCCCACCATTCATATCAATACCCTCTCAATTTCACATTTTTAATGTCAATTTTAATTATTTATGTAAAATAATAATGATAGTCATTTTAGGGAAAAAATCCCCATTTTCTAATTATCAACCCAAATATCATTTTCAACCATTTTGACCAACATAATTTCATTTTCGCAACCCACATTCGTTTATTTCATGTTCATCATCAGTCCCTCTTTCCATATTATACCCAAACCCTAGGTTTGTTTACAACACCCTCAAATCACATCATTGTTACACAAGATACAAACAACTAAGCTAAATATCATATGAAGGTGTAAAAAAGATCCCTACCTCAAAAGAAGAAGATGAGTCAAACAAGAGAGAAACTCCAAGAACACTGAAACCCACTTCTATTCGAATCAAAATGTACATCTTGATGAGCTCTACCTTTTTCTCAAAGGCACTAGGGTGGAAAGATCAATAGGTCTAGATGAAATCTAAGAGAGAATGTGAATTCTAGAGAAAGGCTCAAGAACAAGTTTTTTGGAGAGTTTTAGAGAAAGAAAGATATGAAAAAGTGATTCAAAATATTATCTTCTTGGACAGTTATACGCGCAGTCCGCTCGAGTGTGGAAAGCCTTGCTCGAGCGTCAGACACAAAATTCTGCTCAAGCGTGAAAGTTGGCGCTCGAGCGTAGAATACACATTTCTAGAAGTTTTGCAAACGAGAGTCCCCGTTCGAGCGTGGGACTAGACGCTCGAGCGTCCAAAGCACTTTTCCAATATTTTCTTAACTGCAAAAGAAATGTTGAGAAGTGGTAAATCCCACTCGAGCACAAGAGTGGCCGCTTGAGCGGAGGAGCAAAATTTATGAAGCCCACTCGAGCGGAAGAGTCAAAATCTGGGTAACACAAGTTTTGAAATACAACCAACCAACCTGTTCCAAATGCACAATTACAACCTGATAACCAAAATAAAGGGAAGAAAAGGGAAACAAGACAGGAATAACCATTCTAAACCATACCAACCCGAGTCTGGAATACAACAAGTAATGGGTCAAAACCGGAATCACTATAACCCGAATCCCGTTAATAAAAAGGTAGGTCATCCCAAGATCTCCATTTTGATCCGAATAGAGTTGGATTTGGGCATCCTTAAAGTTTCACTCTTGCTTGGCTCGCCTTCTTTCTTTGAGGTAGGGATTTTCTACACTTTCATATGGTCTTTAGCTGAGTTATTTATCATTGTGTAACAATGGTGGAATTTGGGAGTATTTTGAACAAACCTAGGGTTTGAGGTGTGAAATAAAAAGAAAGATATTTGGTGAAAGTGAAATAACTGGTTATGGAGTTTGAAAATGAGGTTGTATTGTGTCAAAATTGTTGATTTTGGTACTTGGGTGATATATGGGAAAAATGGGAGTTTGCCCTAAAATGATTTGACTATTTATTTTGTATAAATAAATGAAATTGATATTGTAAACATGAAATTGGATGAATATTGAAATAGATGGTGAAGTTGAGTGTGTAATACCTCTCACCTTCGAAAATTTTGAATAAATTATCTATCTTGAGATTGAATATCTGTTTAGAAATAACTGCATTGGGCTGTTGGTAGAGGATAGCCATGATTGTTGTAGAAATTACTTGAGGATTAGGTAAATTGAAACTAATCTATTGTTA
This sequence comes from Camellia granthamiana, assembly GCA_036172215.1. Taxonomy (NCBI): domain Eukaryota; kingdom Viridiplantae; phylum Streptophyta; class Magnoliopsida; order Ericales; family Theaceae; genus Camellia; species Camellia granthamiana. The sequence continues at coordinate 119,283,623 of CM069914.1, forward strand.
ATTGTCATTGAATATGACTATGCTTTAAATACATTGTATATGTATGATGTTTGGGAGGAGAAAGGGGGATGTACTCCATTGTTTGGGAGGAGAAATGAGATATACTCCATCGTTTGGGAGGAGATAGGAGATGGACTTCATTGAAAATTAAGTTGGCCGGAGTGTCTAGCGTGAAAGTCTTGAAATCTTCTGTATACATGGGTGCCGATCCCGCGGACGAAATTTTCGTAAAATGGCAGACTTGAAGTGTTTGTGTGGTAGTATATTGAATTGAAAAACCACTGAGTTGTAATCTCAGTTGGGTTGTTGAACGATAGTGAAATTGACTCATGAATTGAGAAGAATAAATGAATTTGAAATGAATTGAAGGAAAATAAATTGAGATACGAACTTTGATGCTTTACGGTTATATAAAAATGTGGATATTTTGTCACCAGCATTGTATATGAACATTGTACTTATATCTCTATTAAATCTCATATATTGTGTTAGATTGTTCCTACTGGGCTTTGGCTCACCCAATTTGGAAAAAACATTTTTAGGTGTTGGTGACACGTCTCTGCCAGGGCAATAGCTTGGAAGGACTTTTGGGAGCAAGAGCTTCTTGATTTTGTTATATTCTTTTGCATAGCCAATGGCTTAAATTGTATTGAGCTAGACTCACTTTTATGTAACGAAGTAGTGGCTTGGAAAGATATAAGCCTATAGGGCATATGACTATATGTTTAGTTTTAATTCTCTTTACATTGCAACACATGCTGTAGATTCAGGATGAACATTTGTGAATGTATAATGCATCTGTTAACTTTTGTAAATTTTATTTATATTATTCTTCTGCTTATGAGTTGGATTTATTGTATTATTTTGGGGGCGTTACAAGTTGTGTTTTCCTTGGTCTTTATTTTTTCAATTTTTTGTGGCCGTCATCTCTTTAAATAATTGTGGTCCAATATATCCACAAGTCTAACGCTGCCCTGCTTTTGGGACTGATTTGGATTTATTTTGGCAAGTTCCTCCACTTATATTCCAAGACTTTTTGTTCACCCATTTTCTATGAGTTTTTTTTCTTCATGTAATGTTTTGTATCTGTTCAAAAATCCAACTCTTTTTTTGAGACTTACAAAATCTAAAAATCCTGAGATATTAATTTGTGATTATTTATCAATTTTAATCAGTAAATAGAAATCCCAATCAAACAATCAAAGACAAATCGGCACAATGATTTTAATGTGGAAAAATCACAATTGGAGCACCTCTAATTGTGATAAAAAAAAACCACGGCCAAAGCCACAAAACAATCCACTAAGAAGATAAAAAGGAATTACACAAATGTACTCTTAATTACCTAGCGAATCCACACTCAAATTGAACCGACCCCAATGTGCCTCTTCCACCACCGTCTTTACCTTAGAATTGTCTTATTCAATGCTAATGTCGAATCTACGATGATGAGCCACTCCGGAATCCACCAAAGCTTCAGGCTCAAATTCCACGAAATCCACCGAAGAACAACTCTCTCTTTTTTGAATAAAACAAAATAAACAAACCCTTTGATATAATTCACTCAATTCATGATATAAACTCTCACAAATATCAAAGGAAACAAGCAAAGAAGCTCCATATGAAAACCCTAATACCCAAGAAGAAGATCTGGAAGCCGTATCCTAGAAACATTAATTACAGATTTATAGAAATCGCGATCTCCGCTCAAGCGCAGAATGGCTGCTCGAGCGGACTAACTAGAATGCTTGTTTCAGAACAAAAATCTACACTCGAGCGCAGGAAAGCCACTCGAGCATAAAAATACAACTCCCAGTACTTTTGCAAGCGAGTGAAATTTCTGAAAGGATTGCATCTCCGCTTGAGCGCACAATCGACCGCTTGAGCAGTCAAACAACTTTGACTGCAATTATGCTCCCGCCAGGGCGCTACGCCAGACTCGTTATGGGGCGCTACTCCCTAGACCCCCATGAGCTGACTGGGCAGCTCGATCCCTGACATAGTCAACGAAGTGGCAAACATGATAGGATTAAGATCACAAACTCCTCTGTATAGGCATAATTCAGGTTAGATTCGTATCTAAATACTCATAGTCTCACTGAAATAAAAGAACAAATAAAATTACAACTGAAAAGAGTTTTGTCAAACAGGATTGGCAATTACAAAAATCTAACAAGACTGATTTAGATTGTTATTTTGGCATGTTGCTCCACTTGTATTCCAAGACTTTGTTCACCTATTTTTTATGATTTTTTTTTAATGATTGAAAAAATATTATTTTCCTCCATAAATTATCATTCAAAAATCAATTCAATATCTCTTCTTTTAATATTATTAATTTTATATTTAAACTATTCGATTTTTACATTAATTTTACCACTACTAAAATTAAACAGAAGTTGTTGATGTGACACTATTTGAAATTTCATTTCTAATTGATATTTTAGAGATAGTTTGAGAGATAAAATAAAGTTTTAAATGAAATTTGGGTGTCACGTTATCAATTTCTATTTGATTACAAACGGAAGCTAATGATATCAAAAAGTTTAAATATAAAATTAATAATATTAAAAGAATATAAATTGAATTGATTTTTTAGTGATAATTTAAGAGGTAATATGATATTTTCTAGTAATGATTTGTATTTCACAAGGCTATAGATGACATCAAATTAAGAGTTCAAAAATCATATGGTAGGTAGTAATTAGACTACAAAATTACATAAATGAGTTGTTCATTATTTCATTTACATTTAAGTAGGATGGTATTAACTTGCGATTACCATTTGTTAAGCTTCTAATTTTGATCAAAACAATAATGTGGTCTATAGTTTTGACACTAACGTTTTGTTTATTTGGGTGAAAATGTAAAAGGCACTTCTTAGTGCTCTATGAAGCATGGATACTCTAAAAATAGTGTCGCACGAGTATCGGGTGTAGGTACACGTACCGATGGTACGCATATCGGGTACGCTGAATACATGCCGAGTACACCAAATACATGCCAGGTACGGCAAATACGTTTGGATATGTCATGGGTACGGCATGAGTACATCACGGGTACGGCACGAGTACGGCGAGTTTATTTCCAATACCCTTTACCCATGAGTCATGGTTTTACTCTCTTTTACATCCTGTTTTAGACAATCAAAAAAGAAAAAGAAAGAATTATATAATTTTTTAGAGAAGTTGTTCTCTTTTTAGTTTTGATATTGAAACTTTGATTTGTATGTTAGATGTTTAGCTATAAATTTTTAAAAAAAATTGATGTATCCCAATCGTACTCGTACCCTACTTTTTTAAGAATTTACCGCATCAGCGTACCCACACCGGCACTCGCACCCGTGCTTCATAATTAGTGTGTTAATGGAATAAGGCTATCTGAAATGTAAGAGACACTTATTAGTGCTTTAATGAATTAATGTTATTTCTACTCATCAAAATTATGGATGAAATCAAAATTTTATCATTGAAGAGTTAAAATTTGAATAAAAAAATATATAAAGAAGTGCATCCAAATATTACATCCAAGCATCAAAAGAGAAATGTTGACGGAAAAAATACAGTTGAAGAAGTTAACAATTATCGTGTCGTTGGATTGGATTCTTTTCCCTCTCTTCGAACAAAAAATTTGCAAACCTAATATATCCTGCCATATGTGATTGTCATAGTTTTTATCTCTTCTTTCTCCTTGTAAGTTATTTAACGACCAAGATAAAAAGCTCTTAGAAGAAAACTAAGGGCCAACAATTGAATACCACCACCACTCTACCATGACTGCCGTAACTCCACCACTATCACCTAATGTTATTTGTACTTTGATTAATAAAGAAAAGAAAGAAATTTGAACATAAATAATTAATAACACAATGATACACCTTCAAAATAAAATACAACTTCACCTAATCCAAATCAATGCTACAAAGAAGTCTTTACTACCACAAACAAAATAGAACACCAAAAAAAAAAAAAAAAATCAAAACAGTAGCAGAATTTCATAATTCAATTGGCAAGGAGCCAAAATAATATCAAAAAACAAAAATCAAATCCCAATTGGCAAAGACCCAAAGTCAACTTATTCGTATAGTGATACTTAAACTTTTGTGATTCTATCACAATCAAGTGGGTAATCGATTCAACCACCACAGTAGAATGTAACTTTTTCACAAATCTCATCACAAATCTTATTCGTATAGTGAATTTTTTGCAATTGACTTTGATAACCTTTGGTTCATATTACACAAGTAAATCAAAATTTTGTTTCTCTTTTCATCCTTTTCCCCATTTTCTAAGCAACCAAAAGAGCAGAAAAGGAATCTGCACACCAGATTCAATTCCTCTTTCCCCATTTTCTAAGCAACCAAAAGAGCAGAAAAGAAATCTGCACACCAGATTCAATTCCTCAAGAGATACTGAAATTAATAGTACTTGTCAGAGATTCAAAGCAGATAAAGCAAAGAAAAAATACCTAACCTTTATGTTGGAGAGAATATGGGACTCAAGCAACTACATTGAATTGAGACAGAAGACTCATGATGCACATGAACCCCCAAATGAAGATGAACACTAATTTAAACATTTACAAAATTCATAGATGCATTTCAACACTTACAAAAGTTTCCATTAACTGCACAACAAAGGGAAAAAGGTAACAAATTTCGCTAACTAGGAAACTCAACAAAGAAGGACAAGGGGGTAGAAAACTTAGGTAAAAAAAAAAAATGCCATAATGTGTAACTTTAGCATGTATATAATGCTACTGACTTCGATTTCCTTACTCAGCCACTAATTACACCACACTTCCTCTTGGCTTTGATTATCTCCTCTTTTGATGAAAAATAAAAGAAATTGGAAAAACAAATAAAATTGTAATTATATTCTAAAGTCATCAATAATTACCTTAAATATTATTCTCATATCAATTCTATGTCACACAATGTTAAATGGAAAGATCGAATCGTCTACAACCAATCCAATTTCCAAATTTTGTCGCATTAACACTCTGTAGGAACTTGAAGGTAAAATTCCAAATATGTATATTCTGAAATTGTAAAATTAGTGAGATTTTGATTTTTCCCCTGAACTTTCTACATTTTAATAAATTAATACAAATGAACTAGAATAGTGACATATTTCTTGTCAATATTAGTATGAGTATTTAAGTTAGGAAATTCCGCACCCCATCTTCAAAGAATTGTTGTATTTTTTTCTGACTCCATGACAAGTTCCTATTACCAAAGACTGGTGGTGATTTGTTTTCTTTTCTTGTCATTTTTTTTTTTTTTTTTGGGAAGGGGTGCTTGAGGGACTACATCTGACACAAATCTATGATTAAAGTCGACATTGCTCCTTCAACAGTATTCAATTTTATTTTTCTTCTTTACCTTAGTTCATATCCTTGTGACTTTAATTTTTTTTTTCCATTTTTGTGTGTGCACACGTGTGTGTATTAAAGTTCACTATCCTCTCAATAGAAGAAAAAAATTAAAAGAAAAATTAAGTTTTGGTTTATATATTTCTTGTTTTCCAAAAAGATTGAAGCAAAAATATGATTCCAAAATACAACAAATACAAGCAAAGAAATAAAGTGGCACACCTGCCAATGCCTTACTTTCAATTAAAAGAGAACAAATACTAGCAAACAAATAAATTGACATATTTGCCAGTGCCTTGCTATCAATTAAAATAAAGCAAAGAAATAAAGTGGCACACCCGCCAGTGCCCTGCTATCAATTAGAAAGCAAAGGAACGCACATAAATTAGCACACTCATTAGTGCTACTGCTGGGAGGGAAAGAGGTATACCTTTACTTCTACTTAAAGATGTGAAATTGAGGACTTGCGACAAAAGAAAATAGAACATGAAAATGAGAGTTAGAAAATAAGGCAATGCTTAAGGAAATTTAAGATTATGGGGAGAAAGGGTATAATGTATGTACGACGAATATCATTTTGCACATATCTTTTCACTTTAACAAACCATCTACACAAACACACAAATATAATCATTTAGCTCTTGAAGTAATACATTTACTTTCATCATATATTGTAAAACTACATATAAATCCAATCTAAGATTACTTTGAGCTGCAAATTTTCTATAGATTGAATATAAATAGATAATTTATTATTTTTTAAATATATATTCCATAATCATTGCCACTAGATCCACAATTACATTAAAGTCCCCATGTTTGAAAAATATGTTTTAAGTTTTAACTAAGGCTAAAAAAATAGACCATAACCTCTTCCAATTCCTAGAATAGAAAGTAGATTTTGTGTTGGGGATGACCATATTATATGAACCCAATTGTCTTTGTATTTTCGTTAAAAAAAAATTTAAAAATAAAAAAAAAGCTGTCTTTGTATTTTTGCGTCATTTTTTGTTCTACACCAAGAAATAAACAAAACACTATCAGCACTACGAATTGCGAAGCTGTTTTCGTTGATAAGGTTTTCAAAAGGGTACTATTGGAAAATAAAAGGAGTAATGCTATGTAAATATAAAATTCATACATAAAATTTATTCTGAATGATATGATTGCTCAAGCATGTTCGTTTCGCATTGTTTTTGTGACAAATTCTATATAACAATTATGTTTAAATGTGCGCATTTGATAATTGAAAATCGAAGATCCAAAGTCTCCCCCATGTAAAATTGAACTTGTAAACCTTGTAAAACCCAGATTATAGCAAATATTATTACACCTGTAAAGTCTTTAAACAAACTAAACTACTAAAAAAATTTCCCACTTATGCTTGGTTTCATGAAATGAACAAAATGTGCATGTTCTATTAGGGTTGTATGCCTAATGGGTGATCATAGTTTGTGTCATCGTGTAAGCTTTGTTAACCAAGGGAAAAAAACACTCAATATGGCTGTGTGCCTAATGAATACGTAATTATGTTCGCACAAAAGAACACGCGACACAAAGCACTCACTCACAAAAATATATTTAACACAACAATGTTTATAGTAAAATCATAAAATGCAAGCAAATCAAATAATCCAAAGCCTTGACAATGAAATTATTGAACAAATACCTCAAGTAATACCATTTTTAGATTTTTTTTTTTTTTTAACAAAAATAATTTAAAACCATTATAGTTAAAAAGAAAACTCAAAAGGAACCTAATCCATGCATGCATTACTTGCATATATCCAATGATTGGTTAGGAAAGAAGAAGGAAAAAGATTTTTAAGGTTATTACATTTCACATAAACATTGATTTGTAGAAATGAATGTAGCAAATAAAAAATTAATGTGAAGCATAATGCTTTCCCCAACCAATGTGCTAGGTTTTGAATGAGCTAAAATTCAAAAAATTCCAGTTAGACATATTTGATCATTGGATACCCAAGATATATTTGATCTATTTCTGTGAGCTAGATTTTAACCATTTTTGGTACCCAAAATAATTTGAAAGATCTCATGCTTAACAACAATTTACCAAATACTCTTCGCTAAAGTTTATTTTTGTTGATTAAAAAGAGAAAAGAAAAAAACTAATGCATTTTTACAGACATCTTAAATGTGATCAAAATTCAAAGAACAATTTTTAAAAAATCGTTTAAAATCCAATTTGGAATAGTTTCGAACAGTCTCTCATTCTCCGGATTATAGTAACTATGATCAAAAAATCGTTTAGAACAGTTTGGAATAGCTTCAATTGAATCAAATTCAAACATCTTAAACACAAGAAAGAAAAATAATTTAAAATTGCTACCAAGTTTGGAAAAAAACCCTTAAGTTGTAGTTTCACTAGCCCAATATTCAAAATTCTAAGATAATTTGAGATCATCCGAAGAATGAGAGACAAAATTGGATAAAAATCAAAGTGAATAGAGTTTTCCAAGAAGCAAAAATGAATTGTTAATAAAAATTATAATAAATAGGTCATATGGGTTTCACCCTACAAACAATGAACTTAAAAGAAGTAAAAAATCAAGCAAAAAAGAGTTCACAAAATGGACCATAACACAATGAGAGAAAGGGAGAATATATCAGTAGAAGAACACAAGAAGATGCATAGACTTCAATTGTTTCTATATATTAACGCAGAACCGGAATAAGGCTCACAAAATGGACCAACATATATACTAGATTAAGTTGTAGAAAATGGAGATAGAAGAGTTTCCACTTTGCAAGAAGGTCTTTGAGTAGCGTCATAGGAGGGAGATAAAATTGTTGAAGTCGCGTTGGGAGAAAAACGTTAGGGCTTTCTTAGAGAGGAGAAAACAGGAGAGAGAAAGACAAACAGAGAGAGAGTGAGAGAGAGGAGCTTTTTAGTCAGGACAACAACTAGTTGAGAAGGTTTCAAGTTTTTTCCATTAAATTATTCAATGGCTCAAATTCGTTTGTGAAGATTCAATGGTTAAGATATAAGGTGCACATGGTGACAGAACCCGGAAATCAAAAGTGACAAAATAGTGGGCAAAAAAAATCCTTATTTCTTAAAAGAAATATTTATGTATATTTTGCAAGAAATTGAAAAGCAAGTTACATGTTGCTATGGGTTGTACACAAAATTTAACAATCTTACATTTATCGAGCTAAACAAAGAAGGAAATTTTTTTTTTCAAATTTTCCCTTTCTCACACTTTCCATTACTTCAATCCTAAAGTTTCATACTAACCTTTCATGGTTGCTAGGAAAGCCTCCACGCTTAGAGGGAAGACAGTAATTCATGGATTATTTTAGTATCAATACACTTTGAAAAAAGTATGCAGAGGAAATTCATTTTATTGAACATACGCTTCATATGGATTGAAAATTAAAATTAAAATTGTATAATACAGAAAATTCATTTTATTAAACATAAACTTTATGTCGACAGCTTTTTAGTTAAAATTAAAATCATATGCTTCAATTCTTTTTAGCTTTTCACACTTTTTTGTTAGTTGGAGTCTTTTCTTCGTTATTTTGTCAACTGTTCATTGTGCACACCCCATTTTTAACCGTCCGCAATACTTGGGCGCTTTATCCTGAGCACTCTATGATGAAAGTTACATTGTCAATGGTTCGAATTTTCAACAAAGGAATCTGGTGTTTAGCTCCAAAAAATCTCAACCTTCCATACCCAAGCTGTTATTATACCTCTCTACCACACAAATCTATTTTTGAGCATCATGCCAACATACACTGAGCCTGAATTAGAGGAATAGGGGAGCCATATTGGGGCCCAGCCATGCCTCATTGGGGGCCGGCCGTGCCTTTTGAGCGATAAACACTGTTCTGGGTGGGAATCCGCCAGCTGTCTACTTTTGAAGATATTTGGAACCTATTTGGCTCAAATTCTATAAATTCGAGCTGATGCCTCAGTGTTGGGGGTTGGAAAAAATTCAAAGAAGCCAAAACACCTTTAAGAGCTCCTTCTTCTTTTGCAAGCTATCTTTGAGATATTATATCATTTTTGAACCATACCTATACATCATATACACCTTTAGAGCTGAACCTTGGAACCTTATTTGAGAATCATAATTCAACCTTGAGAGTGTACTAGGATCAAGTTTGGGTTACAACCAAAGCTTACTCTCTTCAAGAGATATAAGCTTGTCTCCTTTTTCCTTCTTTCATTACAATCTCTCTCTATCTATTTCTTGTGTTTTTGTGCTATTTTGGATCCATTTCAAGTGTTGGAACTTGGGGTTGAATAGCTACCAAAGGTAAAGAGGCTTAACACCCTTTCTTGCATCTTATTTCATAGTTCATTCCCTTTGTCTTACCACTATTTTTCTTGGCTTACAAACTAATTTTCAGAGTTTAAAAGGGCTAAAAAAAATGGTTTAGAAGTCCAAAAAGTGGAGGGGTGGGTTTTGTTTACTAGATTTGTATCTCTTTGTTTTTGGCTATGTTTTGTACTTTTTAAACATACTTTAGCTACTTTCTGCTACTTTCTTCTCTCTCTTTTTTTTAATGTTTTAGGGGCTGTTTAGGGCTGTTTTAATTCATCTAATTAGCTTATGCTTTGAATACTTTCTTGTTGTGTTATACGTCCTCATAGCTTCGGTTGTTTAGACTTTAGACACCGAGTCATTCTAGTTGATAGCTTTCTTTACTTAGCTTAGTAATAATCAACTTCGCATAATCATTTCTGCGCCCTCCCTCCTTTCTTGGTTTTCTTTGTTTGAGAGTCGTTTCAAGCGATTGATTGTTATTTGAGGCATGAGAAAGATACCTCCTATGCTCAATGGCTTAGTCTCTTCGAAGGTTCATCGTCAAGGCATAGTCTCTCTTTTATGCTAAGAATCACTTCTCGTTTGACATTTCTCTTCATTTAGTGGACTTAAATATCACTTTGGGACAACATGATTAAAGAATGGAAAGGTAAGTCAAAAAAGACTAACAAAAATGGCTTGAAACTGACATAAAGAAGATGAATAAAATTGATTGGATTCGGCCAGACATCATGTCGAGTCCATCGCGTTAAGAGTCATCATATGTTAATTCATGATATTTTGATGAATTTTGAGGCGTGTCTACCTCCCTCTTTGAGCTAACTTCATTATTGGAGGGAGGGGTGGTTGTATTTCATTGCATTTATTATTATTGTCCAAACGTGCTCGAAATCATTAAGCAATCAACTTGCTACCATTGATGGTTTCGGAATTGAATCCATTTTTCTCTTGAGCTTCCCATTGACAGAGAAGAGCAGAAGGGACAAACAGGGCTTAGAAAGGCTTTGTTTGCACTATTTTCACCTTAGAGCACAAACATATTTTTCTACATGAAAATAAGGCACGGTCGGCCTTGTTTGGACCCGGCCAGGCCCCATTAGGGGCCGGCTGGGCTCCAATGTTTGGTAAACAGAGCATTTTTGGTAGAAACAGGGGGCAGTGGCTAAGGATGAAACAGAGCTAGTGCACAGAGGGCAGACAGCCCAGCTTCTGTAAATGGCCTTCATTGACGTGCATATGATCCTTGTGCATCTTCTCTTGTTTCATTATTATTGTTGTAATTAGTGTTGTAGTGTTGTAATTATTATTGTTATAGTATTGTAATAAATTAGTAGATAGCTAGTTTATTATTCATTCAAATTTGTAATAAGTAGTTAGTTTAGTTAAATCATTCATTTGGGTTTGTAATAGTTAATTTAATTCGGACACTTAGACATTCAGGCCCTCTTGCATGAGGGCAAAATTGTAATAATGTGTATGTCTTCCAATCCCCATTCCTTTCTCCCTTTTATTTACTTACTTATGATGGATAGCGTAGAGCATCATGTTTCTTGTAGCATTTTCCATGATTTGCATTCATTTGTCTCGCATGCATAAGGTTCGATTCATCATTCTAACGGCATTGTCATTTATTGCTTCCTTGAATACGTGCGCTACCGCATGCTATCAAAGTGATTCATGTGACATATTAGACAAACCGAACCTATTAGCTGCATTTTTGTATGTGTGTCACATTAGTCATATTGCATTATTTAGGAGCATGCATTCTTTCTAATTATTTTGCTTTGTTTGGTTTGCCTTGGAGTACTAGGTGAGCATTTCTTACTTTAGCATATTGCATGAGTGTTAATATTGCCATATCAAGTATGATTACCATGAGGCTAAGTGCTTATTTGATCTATCTCTTGAATGCCTGTAGATGAAGGCTAATTGCATAAATTGAGATAATTTTGATTAATGTACATATGAGATCACTTTTTTCAAGTAGTACATATTCAAAACATTGTTTTTTAAAACAAACATGAAATTGAAATGTTCCAACTTTTGTAAATTAATCTATACTTGTGTGCATCACCTAGTAAATTAGCCTAAATAATTGGAACAAGAGCATATAATATAAAATAAGAATCACATCATGATTAGTAGAGACCGATCTATGATCGGGTGAGAGGGATGCTCAATTTCATGACCTTACCCTCTCATACTTAAGTTTCTGAGCTGAAACACTTTGGTGATGACGGACTAATGGCCTTCGGCACGAGTCCCATGTTTCCTAAATTTCTCAAAAACATTTAGGTGGCGACTCTAAAATCTAGCAAGACAGTCCGTTTTTGATATTTTGATTCAAAATCAATTTTCTAAAAGATTTTCCGGATTTGGACTTATTTGTGTTTATCTATTTTGCATTGCACTTGTGAAATCAGATTCAGAATCATGGAAATCCAAATTGTAGGGCTATTGTATCCGAAAGGAGCACGAAAAACAAGCTATACTCATGCTTAAACAAGGATACAAGTGAAGTTCAAGCACTATTTGATTAGCATTTTTGGAAATATTTCTATTATATGTGAACTACGTTTGCTTATGTTTTTAAAAACCAATCAAACAAATGATTTACTTGAGATGGCTATTTAATTCAACTAGAACAACAAGTACTAAACATTACCAAAAATACTTGGAATAACTATTTGCCCTAACTTACAAATTGGGAGGTCCCAAGTTATATCACTAAATATATTTAGGGTAAATCTTCGAAGAACATGTTAAGTCAATCACAAGTTTTCAACATCTAAATGCAATGAAAATATAGTTCCAAAATACATTTGTTTAAATTGCTAATGAACTAGGCATTTTTACAAACATCTTAAATGCAATCAAAATTCAAATAACATAATTAGTGCTATAATTACAAGTTTTCAACATCTAAATGCAATGAAAATATAGTTCCAAAATACATTTGTTTAAATTGCTAACGAACTAAGCATTTTTACAAACATCTTAAATGCAATCAAAATTCAAATAACACAATTGGTGCTATAATTTTAATGCCAAAATTTATCATGAAATATTTTGCAACAACTCAAGAACAATTCATGGAAGCAACAATATGGTTACAAAATACTATATTAACTAATGTAAAAATAGATTATTTCATTAAGCATGTCAACCAAGATATATAAATAGCAAAATAGAACAAAATCCTTACCAAGCCTTGCTTCAATACAAATTTCAAATTAGTGTGAGCCAAGAGAGACTGGAATAGAAATTCAGACAGAACACTAGAGACAGAAAATAGGGTAAAAATCAGAGAGTATAGTTTTAGAAGAGGGTTTAGGGTTTTAGAAATAATCAGAGGGAGGCATACCTTGTTGATTGCTCTTCAAAAAAAAAAAAATCCTTTGTTTTCTTAGAAACCAAATGGAGGCTCACTGGGTTAGATTAGGGTTTTAAATCGAACAGCCACTTAGAACCAGCAATCAATCGAGCCAAAGGAAAAGAGACAAATGAGCGCAGTAAAGAGAGAAAATAGCGAGAGGGGCAGAGGAAGAGATCACTCGAAGGAGGGACTTTTTCAACAGCAAGAGAGACGAAAGAGTGAAAGTAGAGAGAGAGAGAGAGAGAGAGAGAGAGAGAGAGAGAGAGAATACATTAATATTGGAGATGATCAACCGGTTACTCCGGTGTCCAATTTTTCAAAATTAAAGAATTCAACGGTCAGGATGTATTTGTGTAATCCACCAATAATGAAGTTGTGTATGGTATGCAACGTTGAAAGGGTTATTTAAATCAACAAGTATAAAAATAAACACGCGACAATCAGAATATCTTCAATATATGTAAGTTGCATACACTTGTACGAGATTTTTTTGGTGAAAGTTACAAATTGATTTTTTTTACTTAATTAATGGTTAATTACACTTTTTATCTTTGTAATATGACTCAAATATCCTTTTAGTCCTTATAATTTCAATTTTAATAATTTCGTTCTTATAATTTAAGTTTAGTTTCAATTTGGTCATTTTATCTAATTTTTTGCTAATTTTGTCTATGTAGAAAATTGACAAGTATCCTGAAATTGTTAATTTTAACCTCAAATTTATTTGGATCGGATTTGGACAACGTTCGGTCCATTGACAGGTCTACTCCAACCTATATGTCTATATATCCACATGCCATTTGTTTTTTTACTTGTCATATCCTTATTTATTCACGTGTCACATATTTGTTCATCTAATCTATCTAATTATCCATATCACCACCACTAGCAGCTGCCACTGGCAACCACTAGCTGCCATGTTAAGGCCCGTGAGACCCACTACGGTCTTATTTCAATGATTCAAACAGTTCATTTTGTAAAGCATTTCGTGTATGTCATCTCTATAAAAAATTATATCTATCTGATAGTCGTAACCTTGTTATTCTATTTTCAAAAATATACTTGTTGTTCATTTTTTTCGAAAACAAATGCGATAAAATGAAAAAGGTAAAATTATTAGATCTACCTAAATTTTTCTATGAATAATATACACGAAAAACTCTACAAAAGCCCCACAAGCCTAACATAATAGTCAACTTCAAAACTTGAGATAAACCCAATCCTTCTATTTTATTCTATCCAAATGCAGTATCATAATTCATCTCTTTATCTAATCATTCATCTCATCAATAATCCAACGATACAATTAATTTTTTTTATCTTATCTATTCTATGATATAACTTATGCTTATAATCTTATCAATAATTCCAACCAATGACGTAAAAAAGAATTCAACAATTAAACATGAATATGAAGTATGACCTAAGCTCAAGTGGAAGCTTGGTCGGACAAATTTACAGTGCAAACAAAAACTCAATCCAACCCAAGCTTTTGATAACTGGGTGTCCAAACTAGTTTACGTGCACTTCAATTAATCTCAAGGTTTTGAATTAACGATCGAACAAATCTTCAATATTCCTTTGGAGTGACTCGAACTCAAGATCTTAAATCTTATCCTCAGATTGAACCCAAGCTTTGATTTCACTTTTTTTCAAAATTGAGGAAACGGTTGAGACCAAATTTGTCATTGTTATGTCCAAAATTCTTATCTGCAGCCTACAATGAATGACGGTCACAAATGGGGTCGAATATGATCCTGGATTGGATTGGGAGATGGAGGCGACACACTCAAAGCTCTGCGTTTGTAGTGTTACCAACCAAAACGATGCAGCAAAACACATTTTGACAGTTACAACTTGCAACGATGAATAGAATGCAAAAGCATAAAAAGAATTAATTCACTCCGACTTACCAATACAACAATAGGTAAACACTTAGAAAATGATGATATACATAAGCTACATACGTGGGACTCACTTCCAAATTTCTCTCTCCCGTTACCATTCTTATTTCCTCTATTTGCCTCCTCCCCTCTCTTTTTTGCCCCATTTTTCATTTTGCAGCAACAAACACATCAACTCTACCTCTACTTGCAAGCATTTTGGGGCACATGTTCATGCTCAAATTGTGTGTGCTTTTTTCTGACCACACTGCTAAACAGGTACTCAGCTAGAGAACACCGGCAGAATAGATTGTGCCTGAACGACCTGCCATAGAAAGATGAGACTCCGGCAGTGGTTCGTCCACCCGGGGGCACTCCGACGATCAAGTCAGAAATCTTATCTCTCACAGATATCAAATTGTGCTTAACTCACAAGCCAGAATACAAAAAGCGTACCTTAGACCCACGAGGGTGCCTTATTTTTATAGCCACCATTGTCCTGATCCCTGTAGAAGCCTAGCTTCTCTTGGACTCTGGCCCAATGCTCATCCTGGACTCTCCAATAGATAAAGATAAACTCCCTAAGAGTTTTATCCTTATCCAGGTTGATGTCCTCCCCCATTCTAGGACTCTTATAGCTTATCCGTTTATCCTGGATTCCAACATCACTGGAGATAATCTCGACCTAGCCGAGATCATCTCGGCATCATGACCAGGACACGTGGCACCTCGGCTGGCACTTCGGTGCCACCTTGGCCACGTGTTGTCATTCACAAAAATATGCCCCCACAATTGCCCCCTAGGTTCTATTACCTCGGCATCCTGAGGTGATAGAACCTATATCATTCGATCACATAGCATTTCGGCTAACACCTGCTCTATCTTTCATTACCGAGGTTGTCATACATCGGCTCTATATGACCAAGACTTGTAGTCTATTTTGTTAATGCCCTAGAACCAAGAGCCAAGTGTTTCCAAGTTCTTTAACTGAGATTGTTCCCCTAGCCGAGGTATTTGCTTCATAAAATCAAGAACTCCAAGAGTTTCAACACGTATGAGCTGTCACGCACAGTAACTCAACCGTTTTCGCCACGCGTCTCTTCCCTATTGAACCATACCTGACACGTGCCATCAAGTCGCATCGTTTTTGCGAGCGTCGCCTGACAGGCACGTCATCTTAGGCACATTCAATACCATTTTGCCGCATTTTCATGTTTTGATCAAAAACACTTCTCTTTCTTTGTCTTTTCACTTTCACATCTTCGTCTTCTCCCAAACTCTCTCTCTCTAACTTTCTTTCCCAAATCCTCCATTGTTGCCTTCTTTGAGCTTATGCAACCACTCCGTTCACCTCCTCCGGTGAAACTTTTGCTGCTCTTCTCCACTCACTGCCACCGTCTGACTCCGGCGTACTTCATACCGGCCTTTTTTTCCTCAGTAAGTCACTGTTCCCCCCTTTTTTCAGTTTTTGACTTACTTCAAAATTTGTTATGCTTTATACACTACTACTGTAATTCTATTCATGTTCTCGAATCTTCATCTGTGTTGTAAATTTTGCCTTGCTTGCAATTTGTTTCTAGGTATACACATGCACCCACACACTGTTCATAAACTTGATGTTCTTTGTAAACTGCCACTGTCTTCAATTTGTGCATGTTTACATTTTATACAATGTTCTTGTGATAACCATGTTCCGTATTATGTTAATTGGTCCTTATTTTGAATGTGATTATGTGTTTGATATGATTTCATGTGCCATTTGTGTGAAAATATGTGGTTTTGAATTTCTATCTGTTCACCGTAGGAATATCTGTTTGATTATCCGTTTTGGAAATTAAATTGAAGGCCTTATCGACCGTGGAAACCGAAATTGACTGTGCCATTGTGATTGGCGTAATTTTTAAAGCCTACGGTGAAATTTGATTGAAAATTGATTTGAACCAGATTAAATGGATTAAATTAATGTTATGGTGCCCAATTATTTTATATTAAAACAATGTATTTGAGGGAGCTTTTAAAAAGGGCCATTATACACACTCAATCCCTCTTCTTGTTCATTTTGGCTAATTTAACTCTCTAGAGAGAGAGACCCTAAATTAGAGAGAGAAAAGGGAGATCATCTAAGTTTTGCTCTTGAATCTTGGAAGTCCTGAAGATTACTCAAGAATTTGCTATAGATTGTGAGAATTGAAGCTCCTAGGTGAGTATTTCATGGATTCTAGTTTGTAATTTTGTAAAATTAAAGTTGATTAATGATCAAGAGCAAGAATTGTGCCATAAGTGAAGGAATTGTGTAGTATTGGATGAATTTGAAGTCAATTGATGCATGCATGTAGGAAATTGCTATGAATTTCCATAATTGAGCACAATGTGTGTAATCCATGTAGGATTTTGGTTAAAGCTCATGTTTATAATCACCATTTACACCATGTAAGTTGAAAGGGGAGTTATATTCCACATGCATGTTCAATTTATGGAAATATGAGTTGAAATACATGGAATTGTTATGTTGAAAACGAGTTTGGTGTTGATTGGGACATGCATGTGATTACATTGTGAAATTAAGCTTCAAAATGTTGTAATTGGGTGTTTATACCATGTTAGTATATGTATATGTGAAGATTGAGCCAAAAACATGCATTTTGGACCTTTGAATATCAAGTTGAAGCTCAAGAACACATTCTGGAAAACCCAGAAAATTTGGTGCCCGCTCAAGTGGGAAAACCACCGCTCGAGCGTGAAAAACGGGCTCCCAGCATTTTCTGCAGACATGGTGTCCGCTCGAGCAGGGAGCCATGTAGAGAGGCCTTCCGCTCGAGCGCCAGAGTGGACGATCGAGCATAAATTCGACCTAACCAGTACTTTGCAGGCCTCAAGGGCCCGCTCAAGCGAGGAAGTCCACGCTCGAGCGGGGACCCTGTTTCTGAAAATTTTGTGTGATCGTTCTGTGTTTCGTTTTCCGTTCTCTTTCACTTGCAAGCACTCTTAGGCATGCATTAAGCATGGTAATTGAGTTAAAGAGATAAGAATGAAGCCTAAAGAGGAATATGTGAATTAAAGAACGAATTGAATCGTTTGTGACCCATATGTGTTATATGATGTGTAGGGTCAAGCTCCAGGGCAAATCATTCAGCCGATCACTGTGAGTAATATCAATATTTGAAACTTGTCATTTGCCCAATTGCTTATTTCCTTATAAGCCTTATGAGTTGCCAGTTTGAATTATGGACAATGTTTGTTATATTGAATGAATGGGCCGAAGGCCGTTTTGACATGAATGAATGGGTCGAATGCCATTTTGACATGAATGAATGGGCCGAAGGCCGTTTTGACCTGAATGAATGGGCCAGAGGCCGTTTTGACAAGAATGAACGAATGGGCCAGAGGCCGTTCTGGCAAGAATGAATGGATGGGCCAAAGGCCGTTTTGACATGAATGAATGGGCCAGAGGCCGTTTTGACATAAATGAATGGGCCAGAGGCCGTTCTGACAAGAATGAATGGATGGGCCAGAGGCCGTTTTGACATAAATGAATGGGCCAGAGGCCGTTTTGACAAGAATGAATGGCCGTTCTGACAAGAATGAATGGATGGACCAGAGGCCGTTTTGACATAAATGAACGGGCCAAAGGCCAGTTTGACACGAATAATAGTTTGACACGAATGATAGTTTGACGCGAATAATAGTTTGTCATTTGAATGGGCCAGAGGCCAGTTTGATATGAAGGAAAGGAATGAGCCAAGGGCCAGTTCGACGAGAACGAAAGTACAAATGGGCCAAGGGCCAGTTCGACCTGAATGATCCTAATGAATTGGACCCGAGGCTGTATGATATGTTTGGAACCGCAGTTACTTAACTTACATATGTCTATGTATGTATCTATTAGTAGGAATATAAACTGGGCCTAAGACCGTTTGGTGTATATTGTTCCAATATATATTCTTTATTTGATATTATTCACTGGGCTTTCGCTCACGCTCATTCATGTGTTTGTAGGTGAGCCAAGAGAGGTCCAGACCCAGCCTCAGTAAAGTCTGTATGGAACAACCAAAGTTTTAAAGAGTCAGCCCTTGCGTCTCACGCACGAGACACGTCTTCGCCCTTTTGCCTTTCTGTGTATTTTGTCATGTTGGCGAGGACTTCGGTATACGTCTGTGTATAGTTTTGTTTGGCTGACCTAGATTTGAATGATCCTGTCTGTACAGAACCTTATGCTACTATACTTTCTGTTGTGAGTTATTAACATATGTAAATGTGGACTGTTATGATGTGCATATAAGCACGGCTCTATGGACAAAGTTTTAAATTTGCTTCCGTTTAGCCCCTTTACTCTGATGAGTTTTTGTCTTATTTGGTTTGAGGCCGTAGGTAATCTCGTGATTATTGGCCGATTATGGCCTTAACCCATAGCGGCGGGTTCGGGTCATGACAGTTCTTGAACCCCTTCTGGTTTTCTTGAGTCTGAATTTCTGTTCTTCTTTGTTTTCTTGTTATGTTTTCCAGATTTCTGCCTTCAATTTTTGTTTTCATAGTCTTAGGTTTTGGGATTTGTTTTAGAACTCCTATCCTTAGGAAAAATTGAAATGAATTCCTCCTAGATCTTGAAAACCCTTCTCCAGTTTCTGTTTTTTTTTTTTAAGTTAAGCCAAGGTCCACTCAAACCCAGATAAAACACTTCATTCTGAAATCCAACACCTTGTCTCTCTTAGCCGACATCATGGGTATGTTTAGGTGGAGGGTAGACACCCCTGCTAAGCTGGAATACTTTAGGCAAGAGTTATCCATCCCTGCCGACGTTCATCTCAAGTTGGCTGGGGAGGAGGACTCCATCATGCCCAAAGACGACTCCATGCCCTTCCCAATAGTAGCCTTCATAGAGTGTGGACTTAGGTTCCCTCTTGACAACTTCTTCCGAGAAGTCCTTCACTACTATAAACTTAACCCGATGCAACTAGCCATTAACTCTTATCGAGTCATAAACGGTATAATTGCCTTAGCCAAAAAAGAAACCGCTAGGATTTCTCTAGCCGACATCCAGTACTGTTACACCATGTGTGACTTGAAGTCAGAAAATGGCTATATCTATTACCTTAAGCCAAGATCCACAAAATACAAACTTGTCACCGACCTCCCAGACTCCAATAAGGGTGCTGGAGATGATTATTTCATCGTCTCGGGCAACTGGGAGTTCCCACCAGATGATGACCTTCACCTCTACCCTTTAAGTCGAACAGTGTTCAGAGAGGGAAATGGTAAGAGCCAAGTGTCACTTTACTCGCTTTCAAGTCTTTTATTATTTCTGATACTTTTATATGTTCTAACGTCTGTTTATTTTACTTTGCAGTTCTTCCGCAACCACCAAAGGACTTCCGCAAAACATTTTATCCCAGCAAGGATTTCAAGAAATTGTTGGGTTTGCCAGTTGACCAGTGGAAAGTCCCTCTGCTGCTCAACTACATCCTAACTTATAAATCCATTTTGCCCGACGTCCTGAAGAAGAGCAAGTCTCCTCCTTCAGCAACAACTCCCCCCATAACTTCGTCACCTCGACCAGATCAAGCCTTCACATCTGACCCAGCAGAGCAACCATCAACTTCTGCTCCACAACTTATTCCACCCTCTCAACGCCAACGCCGACGTCGAGCTCCACTACTTGCTCCCGCATGAAGAACTCGTAGCTGGAAACGCCGAAGTTCTGAGGCGTCGGCTTATGACCCAGCAAATCCACCCACAGCTCTGCCAGCAATCCACTTCGGCACAAGAGTCACAGTTGCCGTGACCTCCGACGAGATGGGACGCAAGAAAGCTGTTGCTAAAGACCTCTTGGCCGACATCCCAAGTGTCGTTATGATCTAATCTTCCCCATCGCAATCCCAGCCAAAGCCAAAGCCGAAGAGGTTGAAGAAAGCAAAAGCAAAGGCAACGGTGACTCAGATCGATTCTGAGGGTACCTTGCCAATTTCAAAAATGACCGAGGCGGAAAAAAGTTCCTCCACCGCCGAAAAGAGGCTCGCAGCGGCTGCTCCTTCCGAATCCACCCAGTCAAAGAAGCCGAGGTCGGAGTCTGCTACAACCTCAAGATCCCTGAAATCTGATGCCCCCTTGGTTTCTTTAATCACAATCGAGGACAAGCCAATCAGAGTTGGCGACAGCACGACTGACATTGAAGTTGGCGTTGCCCTCTCTACCGCCTTGCTCCTTCCCCAAGACCTCGAACGCAATGCCGAGGTCAGTGAATACAAGAATTTCGCTCTGATGTTGCAGCACTCTATACAGGTAAGCCCCTAACACTTGGTACTCTCCATTCTCTGTTTTTCCATACTTAGAGAGTTTTATTAACTTTTTTTTTTTTTTTCCATTTCTTCTAGGCGATCCAGCACGCCCACTCCTTCGCGATGCAGGCCTTCAACATTAAGAAGGAGTTGGCCCGTAAGACCAAGGAAGTTGCTGGCTTGCTCAAATCGCTGAACAACGCCGAGGCCAAGATAAGAGGGCTGATAGACCAAGCTAAGGCAGCCAAGCAAGCTCAAGATGAGGCCGAAGAAAAAGCCGGGGCTGCAGAGGCTATTGCTGAGGTCCTCAAGGCCGAAAAGAAAGAGGCTAAAGCAAAAACTAACGAAGCCCAAGCCAAGCTCCTCACTGCCTTGGCCACAAAGGATGCCGAGATCAAAACGGCGAACGAGAAGGCATATACCGAGGGGCAGCCGACATCCGCGAGGACTACAAGAAACAAGTAAAAAAGGCATGCAACAGGGGTTACACCATTGGCTGGATGGCTGCCTTGAAGGAGTTGGCTGTCCCCGAGGACTCAACTCTCCGAGATAATAACCTTCTCGTCCTGCCATTCCCCCCTTCCACTCCAAGCCAATCCAAGGACGAGGCTGAGTCCGGAGAAGATGTCGAGGACGACAAGTCTGAGAAGGCTGAAGCTGCTGGGGCCAAGTCCCCAACTCTGAATGAGCAAGTCTTAGACTTGACTCAGGATGAGGGGAACGAGGTCTTAAAAGATGCCACCCCCGGGAAGACAACATCCGAGGGACCTATTGCCAAGAAGAGCCTCGACCAGACTCTTGAAGAGATCGATGCCAAGCTCGCGGCTGAGAAGGCTGCTGAGAAGAGTTCCCAAATGTCTTCTGAGCCCCAAACCCATCCAGCCAATGACACCGAATAGTCTAGTTTTGAAGCTTTTCCTTATTTCTTGTACCTCGTGCTTTTTTCTTTTGAACAACGTTTAGCTTTTATTTGGCCGATGTGCCTTTTTGTACTCTGAACAAGTAATCTTCAATGTCAGGCCGAAGTGCCTTTTTATACTTGAACTTCCTTATCTGAATGCATTCTATAATTTCTTCTTTCAAGTGTTTTGTATGCTTATAAGCTCTACTACTTATTTTGCATGCCTTCAGTTTATGCCTTTAGCTGTACAGTCTCCTCGGATTAACATACCTCTGACATAACTTCCAATCTTGTTCATCTCGGCCTTGGCATAACACTTGAAAACATTGTAAAAAATATTTTCACAAGTGTTATGTAAAACTTGCCACTTTACTTTTACTTATCAAGACTTCTGTCTTCACTTATCTCAAAGCTAGGTAATCTAGTCATCTCGGCAACCAAGAATGTACTTCTTTGTAATATTACCTCGGCGTATCTTTAACTTGTAAATTTTATTGAAATTTCAACAAGTGTTTTAAGCCAACTCTAGCTTGCAAATTGTTTGACACAATGTTTTGAAACCCGGACCGGTGAGCGAACCGGAAAAGGGACCGGGTGGACGGGTCACCGGTTCAACCGTCGGGTCAAAGCGGTCGAACCGTGACGTCATAATTAATATTATATAATTAAAAAATATAATTAAAAATTAAAAATAAATAAATATATATATAAATACTCAAATAAAAATAAAAATTGTTGTATAGTATTTATTAATAATATTTAATAAAGTCATAATTAATTAAAAAAAAAAGTTACTTGTTTTAAAAAAATTAAACGTAAATAGGAATTGATTGAATGTTTGTTTATTAATTTAGTTGTAAACTAAATTAAATTAAATTAGGTTTGAAACATTCAATCTGTTTATGTTTGTTTAGTTTAATTTAATTTAGTTTAATTTAAACAAACATAATTTAATCTAATTTAATTTAAACAAACTCCAAACAAACATAATTTAATTTAGTTTATGTTTGTTTAAAACATTCAATCAAGTTTGTTTATTAATTTAGCCCTCCAATTTAGTTTTAAACATTCCCTCCGAACAAATTGATTAAATGTTAGGTTTAATTTTGGAGGGAAATGAAAATTTCAACTCTCCCTCCAATCAATATATTTCAAATAATTTTATTGAATCCCACATAGAATTTTGTAGGTTCTCTTTGAAAAATCTTTTCCTATAAATAGGAATAGACTTTCACAATCTTCTCAAACTTCCAATGAGACTCTTCTTTATGAGAGGAGACTCTTGAAGTAAGAATTTTTAGTCAAAATTTTGAAATATATTTATATATAATATATATATATAAATATATAAGAAAGAAAGAAAGAAAGAAAGAAAGAAAATTTAAAAGAGAAAAAGATCGGCGGTCCAACCCACCAAACCGGGACCGGGTTACCGGTTTTCCCGGTTCAACCGCCAGTTCTACCGGTTTTCCATTTTTAAGCCGGTTTTCATGCTACTCCGGTTTTGGGGGGTCAACCGGACCGGAACTAGGCCCGGTTCCCGGTCCAACAGGTTCGACCGACCGGTCCGGTCCGGGTTTTAAAACATTGGTTTGACAAGCCTTCCCAAGCTTTTGAACTTTCTCCAGCTCTTTGTCCCTTAAGTTTCACTTATGTTCACATTAAGCATGTACCTATGATCTTGTCGCCGAGGTCAGATTCGAATAGAGACTGGCTGAGGTTATCAACCTCGGTCTATCTGTTAATCTAGCTGACATGTACTTAGTATCATTCAAAGTTTTAATTCTATCGATACAACAAATCTAGGTTAATCCAACTTAGTTCAACTCCATTATATGCAAGTATAATTTCAACTCTGCCACATAATGAGTCTAAGTTATTCATCATGTTTCAATCAAAAATATCGCCAACTTAATTCAACTCTATTATATGCAAGTATAATTCAACTCTATCATATAATAAGTCTAAGTTATTCGTTATGTTTCAATTAGAAACATCGCTAACTTAGTTCAATTCTATTATATGCAAGTATAATTCAACTCTGCCATATAATAAGTCTAAGTTATTCATCATGTTTCAATCAGAAACATCGCCAAGGGACTGGTTAATCGTTTCACACAAGTTTGGAATTTTAAAAATAAAATAAAATTGAGCTAAAATTTTATTTATTTACTTCAGCTAATAACAAAAGACTTAAAGAAAAAAACAAAATGAAATCTTAATGATAGAAAAACTTTAGGTTGCAAGTATTCTAGGGTCTTGGCAACTCTTTGCCTTCACTGTCTTCAAGCCGATATGCCCCATTGCCTAGGACATAGATGATTCTATAAGGTCCCTCCCAATTTGGACCAAGCTTGCCCTCTCTGGGATCCTCCTTGTTACCGACGACCTTTCTCAGGGCGAGGTCACCAACTTGAAACTCTCGTGGGTTGACCTTTTTATGGTAAGCCTTGGCAAGCTGCTGTTGGTATGGCCCTAACTGAATCGCTATTTTCTTCCTACTTTCTTCCAACAGATCCAGATCTCGGGCCAAGAATGCCTCATTGGTCCCATTTTCTACTCCTTGGGTTCTGATCCCTGGGATGCCAACCTCTAATGAAATAATTGCTTCTATGCCATAAGCCATGGCGAATGGGGACTCCCCAGTTGATCTTCTCAGCGTAGTCCGATGTGCCCAGAGTACACTAGGCAACTCATCCACTCACTTACCCTTTGCTACTTCCAGCCTCTTCTTAATCCCATCCAAGATAGTTTTGTTAGATGTTTCTATTTGTCCATTGCTTTGAGGAAAGCTTGGAGTGGAATAGTAGTTCTTGATTTTGTACTTTGCACAGAAGCTCTTGATTAGCTTACTGTCAAATTGTGTACCATTGTCTGCTATTATCACCCTTGGGATCCCAAACCTGGTGATGATGTTCTTCCATATAAAGTTCTTTACATCAATGTCCCGAATCTTTGCCAAGGATTCAGCTTCCACCCACTTGGTGAAGTAATATGCTGCCACTAACAGGAACTTCCTTTGTCGAGTTGCTTGAGGCAGTTGTCTAACAAGATCCATGCCCTATTGGGCAAATGGCCAAGGGCTGGACACTGGGTTCAAATCTGCTGATGGTTGGTGTATCACAGGTACAAACCTCTGACACTTCTCACACTTTCTGACATAAGTTTCAGTATCTTTCTGCATATAGGGCCACCAGTACCCCTGAGTAATGGCCATATGAGCAAGTGACCTACCCCCAGTATGGCTTCCACATACTCCTTCATATATTTCATGTAGGAAGTATTCAACTTGTGAAGGATGCACACACCTCAAAAGGAGTCCAGTAAAAGATCTTCTGTAGAGATGTCCTTTTGCTGTCAGACTGAATCTTGTCGACTTCAGTCTGATCTTGTGTGCTTCTTTATGATCATCTGGTAGTTTTCCATCTCTAAGGAATACTATTATCGCATCCATCCAGCTTGGTCCCACCTCCACACACATTGCCTCAGGCTCTGCGTTCAATGGTTCTATACTTGGACCTGACAAGTAGTTAACCATAATTGTCCTTGCCTCTCCTGGTTTCACTACACTAGCTAAGTTGGCCAAGGCATCAGCATGGCAGTTGTTATCTCGGCTAACTTGCTGTAGTCGGTAATTTTGGAATAATGATATCAGTCTGCCCATCTCTTTTGCATAGGCCATCATTCTTTCATCTCGGGTCGCGTATTTGCCTGTGGCCTAGTTAACGATAATCTGGGAGTCACAAAAGACCATTACCTCGTCAACTTCCATTACTGCTACCAATTTCAACCCTGCGATCAGTGCTCCATACTCTGCTTCGTTGTTTGAGGCTTTAAACCCCAAACGAATGGATTGTTCCAGCATCTGCCTCTCTGGTGATACTAGCACTACTCTTGCCCCCGCTCCTTGTCAGTTTGAACTTCCATCGACAAACAGGCGGAAGGAGTCGTCGACGTAAATACTACAGGGCCTGAGTTTCTCTTCTTTCTTTTGTTATGGTATCCCTAGCTGGGTTTCTTCTTGTTCACCTGGACATCGTATACCCCGGCTCAACGGAGCCCGATGTATAATGGTGCCTGGTGTAAACTCGGCTACGAAGTCTGCCAAAACTTGGCCTTTGATTGCTGTTCTAGGTCTGAACTCCAGGTCATAGTGGCCCAATACCACTGCTCATCTGGCTATTCTGCCTGTCAGATCTCCTTGCTGCAACAAGGACTTCAAAGGATGCTCAGTTAACACCACAATCTTGTGGGCTTGAAAGTAATGATTCAGCTTCTTGGAGGCCATTACTAAAGCCAGTGTCAGCTTCTCCAAGGGTAGGTATCTGGTCTCTGCATTTGCTAGGGTTTTACTTATGTAGTAAACTGTCCTTTGTTCTCCCTTTTCTTCTCTGATTACCACTGCACTCACTGCCTGCTCTGAAACCGCCAAGTATAAGAGCAGCTCCTCTCCAGGTACTAGATTCGAGAGAACTAAAGCGGTGGTCAAGTACTTCTTTAAGTCAACCAAGGCGACTTCACACTCTTCTGTCCATAAGAAGTCTGTGGCTTTCTTCACTAAACTGAAGAAAGGTTTGCATTTGTCAGAACTTCTGCTTATGAATCTGTTTAGCGCTGCAGCCTTCCAGTCAACATCTGCACTTGTTTTGCCGACGTTGGGCTCTTTAACTCCAAGATGGCCTTGATTTGATCCGGGCTTGCCTCAATGCCCTTTCTAGTGACTAAGTATCCCAAGAACTTCCTTGACCCAACTCCAAATGCGCACTTTGATGCATTGAGTCGGAGCCAAAATGTCCTTAGGATATCAAAGACTGTAGCAATATAGCCAGGTGATCCCCAGGTTCCTTGGTCTTCACGACCATATTATCAATGTATACCTCCACTGTTTTGTCCATTAGATGTCTAAACATCTTAGTCACCAATCTCTGGTAAGTTGCTCCTACATTTTTCAACCCAAAAGGCATCACTCTGTAGCAATATAGCCCTTTTGGGGTGATAAATACAGTCTTCTCCTCATCGGGGGGGTACATGGCTATCTGATGGTACCCCCTGTAAGCGTCTGGGAAGTTCATCCTTCCATGCCCTAAAGTGGTATCCACCAATTGGTCAATCTTAGGTAGTGGGAAATTGTCTTTGAGACAAGCCTTGTTCAGGCTGGTGAAGTCCACACAGACCCTCCACTTCCCATTCTTTTTCTTCACAACAACCGTGTTTGATAGCCATGTTGGGTAGTTTACCTCTTGAATGGCTCTAGCCTCTAGAAATTTATCCACTTTCTCTTCTACTGCCTCAACATGTATCAATGTAGGCCTCCTTGCTCGCGGGATGACAGGTTGGGCCGACCTGTCGACATTCAGTTTATGGCAAGTGACCTCGAGGTTAATGCCAAGCATCTCGTATGGTGTCCAGGCAAACACTTCAAGGTTTGCTCTCAAGAATGCCTCTAACTCCTTTTCCTCTTCCTCGGCCAAGCCTGAGCCGAGAAAGAAGAAACACTCCTCATCTCCTTGCTAGACTAAGATCTTCTTTAGGGCTTCCTTACTTTTCTCGGCTGATTCTTTGCCGACGTCCTCAAGGACCTCCATGTCCTCATCTTCAATCTCTGTTGCTTCTGCTTCTCGAATGTTGCAGGTGGATTTCATTGCTGCCATGGAGCAGTTCTTTGCCTGCACCTGATCCCCTCTAACCTCCTCAATTCCATGCTCTATTGGGAACCACAACAACTGGTATAGTCTTAAGGGGACTGCTCCCATTGCATACAGCCATGGCCTTCCAAGGATAACATTGTAAGGGGAGGGGGTGTCAATTATTATGAACTCTTTGTTTACCTTCTTGGTGCCAGCCTGCACCTCTAAACTTACTACTCCCAGGGGCCACGTCGGCATTCTATTGAACCCGACCATTAGACCATTGAATTGTTCCAGATCATCTTGGTGAAGGCCAAGCTCCTTGTAACACCTGACATACATGATGTCACAAGAGCTGCCCTGGTTGATCAGAATTCGCTTTACCTAGCACTCTCCAATCTGGAGGGATATTACCAAGGTATTGTTGTGTGGATGTTGCGCCATCTCTAGGTCGTCTTTAGTAAAGGACACCATTGGTCCCCGGTACTCATTTGCCCTAGGTCTCTTCTGTCGGACCTGCTACACATGTTATAAGTGTTTTACCTTCTAAGTTTCCCCACGTATCTCATTCTCATTGACCTTCAAGTGAATCACATTGATCACTCGAGGTCCGCCTGCTTGCGGTTGTGGTGCTGGAAGAGGTGGTGCTGCCGGTACCTGAGGTAGTCTCACTTGCTCTTCCCTTCTCCTGGCCTCATCTACCAGGTCCCTTTGATGACTCTATCTTACCAGGTCTTCCATATGTGCTTTTAGGGCTCTGCATCCTTGAGTTAGATGTCCATCCTCATTGTGGTAGGCACAGCGTTTCCCCAGACTTCTTCCCATAAATTTTCCAGGAATCTTCTCTGGTGCTCAATAATAGGGCTGATTCCAGATTCTTTCCAATACTTTGTAAATCGGAATTCAGAATACGGTTGTGACTGCCTGTGCAGCCCTTAGTCCTGTCTCTTGCTTATTGTATCCACTATTACCTCGGCCTCGCTTCGGCGAGCCGTTTCTCTTCTCTTGTTTTGACGCCTTTGTCCCTGGTGTGTCCTCCTCGGCCCTCGCATACTTCTCTATCCTGGCCATTAGTTCCTTCATACTTTTTGGCAGTGTTTTTGCCAGTGATTTTCGAAACAAACAATCATCATTCAAGCTGTTCTTAAAAGACACTGCCAAAAAGTATATATCATGTTGTTGATTAAAGCTTATTTATTACACATTTGCTAACCTATGTATCTAGAAATGAATTCAGGGAGCATGACATGAGGGAGAGCCTATCTTACTCCCAAATCAAATCAAAACATCATTGTGTGCCATCATTAAAAATGGGGAGATTGTTAAACTTATTTATTTTGATGATTTATTTAATTATGTTTTAATTTATTTGAAAGAGAAAAATAGAATCCAAAATTTATTTTGATCATTTATTTAATTATATTTTAATTTATTTGAAAAAGAAAAATAGAATCTAAAATTTATTTTGATGATTTATTTAATTATGTTTTAATTTATTTGAAAAAGAAAAATAGAATCCAAAATTTATTTTGATGATTTATTTAATTATATTTTAATTTATTTAAAAAAGAAAAATAGAATCCAAATTTATTTTGTCTCATTATTTCTCACCTAAACCTTTATCCTAAATGTTGTTAGAATGTATTTAATATTTGATTAAATCAGGAGTTCAAACAACCCAAAAACAGAGGTTCAAACAGCCCAGTACAGTAATAGTTCAAAAGGTTCAAGTAGAAGATATTCAAATTAGTAATGATGGAGTGGAAGATATTCAAATTAGTAATGATGGAGTACAACGGCTGTAAATTCAAATGAATAGTTCAAAAAGTTCAAGTGGAAAATATTTAAATCAGTAATGATGGAGTACAACGGCTATAAACGGCTATAATTTTCATTATATATATCAAAATCTCTAATGTAAACAAGTTACAAAAATCAAAAAATATTCTCTGATCTATAATCACTCACATCTATTCTTTGAAAAATTTGCTAAGAAATGTTCTTCAATTTTTGTTTATATCCTCTCTCAGAAATTATACATTAAGTCGTATAGCTTTAAACTCATCTTTCCTGTGTGAGGTTTACAAAAAATCCAAAGCTTCATTTTATATATCTATCTTTGAGAGATAATTCTCGTAACTTTCTGTGAAAGCAAAAATACCTTTTTTTCAACCTTGTAAGAGTGTAGTACACTCAGTATTCTTGACTTAGAAAGTCAGTGTAAGATTTGTAGAGGATTGCTCCATCTGTGAAAAAGTTGCTAGCACCCTGTGAAGCTAGAGTATAGTGAAAAATTTCAAGTGAAGCTTGAGGAGTGGACGTAGGCCGAGTTGAAATCGAACCACTATAAATTTGTTTGCATCTCTCTTCCTTATCTCTTTATTTTATTTTAAATTGCCATATCTATATTTCACATTTTTACTGTGCTAAAATCATTAACTGATATAGTTGTTAAGACATTTATTTTAATTATTTTTATTTCATTAATAATATTTATCTATTGTGCTAATCATAATTTTTATTAAGATATTATTAATTTTAATTATAAAAACCTAATTCACCCCTCTTAAGTTATCTTTTGGGTAACAAAGACCCATTTGCAACAAACATTGAATCACTTACTATGTTATTGGAACTATACGTCAATTATTAGCTTAAATTGAACAAACATTCAATAACAAAACAATCAAAAAAATTAGTGCCCAACATCTTGACTAATTTCAACCACGATTTCCAGCACCGACAAAGACTGTTCTTGTTGTCACAGAAATGCATTCGCGCTTCACATTTTTTGCTTTTCAATCGATATCCTAATGGAGATTCTCCACATATGAAAATCTCTACCCAGACCTTTTTCCCTCCAAACTAGCGTGGCCATTTCCCCCGTTTGTCGGAACATGATGACAGATTGATAAATTATTATTATTTTTTTTTTGTTTAAAATTCTGGTTAGATTTATTAGTAAAGGTAATATACAAAAATGTACCACTTAAAAGGAGCCGTCCCTAACTCGAATTCCAAACATTTCCTCACTGCATCCAAGGTGTAGTTACATGCCAACTTGTCATAATGCCTTGGCGATGACAGATTGAATTAAATCATTGAGTCGCGGGTTATAGATAGGCGTCTGGAGATCCTCCAGAGTAGATCGCGTTAAAAAAAAAAAAAAAAAAAAAGGTGTTTCCAGCGTGTTTCTTCCTCCTACTGCCGCTGGAGCATCTCCGGCCGGCAACCCTCTCTTTCTCCTCATCCTTCTCCTGCCGTCATCCCTCAACCCCATTGTTATCTGAACTTGGATGTGCCCAGAGTGGAAGTTGGTTACCCACAATTTTCATCGAGAAAGCCTCCGGTAGCAAGTTCAGCAAAAAATAAAAAAATAAAAAATAATAATAAAAATAAAAATAAAGGGTCCAACTATTAAAATATTAACCTTTTATATGTAATAATACCTATTCAAGGCCAAAAATCGGTTAGGATCTACTGTTGCTTCAGAAATTAAAAAACCAAAATATGAAAACAATTCCATTCAGAGAAAATCGACAACATGGCAAGAAAGAACTGTAAAAATCGTACAAGTGAGACCCTCAATCAATCTCATAGAGAAATCCTATTCATATATATATATATAGTTAATACAACATCAATTGAGTAAAATCAACAAAATCTGAATAGGTCTGAATGGTTATACAAAAATTTGAAAATACCCAAGAGCTATGTTGAAGAAATTGAGACAATAATTTAACAAATACCAGTAATACTCGGATCATAAATTTGATTTATCTCCCAACTCTCTCTCTCTCTCTCTCTCTCTCTCTTTGCAAAATCAAATCGCCATCGCGAACGGGGTGGTGGGTCTTGTCCAGGGTTTGGTTTCATTTTTTTAAAAACACTTTTCAGAAAATTTTATTTTCTTATTTTTCATATTTTTTTTATTGAATTTTTTTAATATTTTAAACAACTTTTTTATTTTTTAGACACACCTAACATAAATACACTTAAAAAATAAAAAATTATGAAAAAAATCTTTTAAAAATTCACTCAATACCAAAAATACAAAAAAAAAATACAAGAATTCAGAATATTTTTTGTATTTCTATATATTTATTAATTTTTTAAAATATTTTTTCATAAATTTTTTACTTTTTAGACACATCTAAGTAAGGTGCATTTAAAAAAGTAAAAAAAATGTTTAAAATTTTAAAAATATTCACTAAAAATAAAAAAAATACGAAAATTAAAAAACTCCGTTTTCAAAAAACTTAATCTAGAAAACTCAAACCAAGCATACTGAATTTTTTTTGTTTTTCATATTTTCTTTTGTTTTTACTAAATTTTTTAAAATATTTTTAATTTTAAAATATATCTAACATAAATACATTTAAAAAGTATAATATTTATGAAAAAAAAAATTTTAAAAATTCAATATATGCCAAAATACAAAAAAAAAAAATTGAAAATTTAATATATTTTTTATATTTTTATGTATTTATTAATTTTTTAAAATATTTTTCTATAAATATTTTACTTTTTAAATGTCTATGTAAGGTACATTTAAAAAATATATTTAAAATTCTAAAAATATTCACTAAAAATAAAAATATATAAAAAATAAAAAAAATTAATTTTTAAAAATTAAAATCAAACACGATGTTCCTTTTTTTATTTTATTTTAACCTTAATCAAAACGGCAAAACGATGGCATCGTTGTAATCTACTTCAGGGAGTACTCTACTCTAGGAGATCCAGATGCTGTGGTACCACGTAACAAAGTCACATTTTATTCCATTTGTAAGAGTTGGTTTGGGATGTGAATTGATTTTTTGATTTTTTACTTATTTTAGTTTAAAATTAAAAAGTCTTATTTGAAATAATTTTTTTTAATTTTTACAAGAGAAAAAATAAAATAATTACAAATTATATGTAATATTTTATTTTATTTAATTAAAATAATATATTTTGTCTTATGTGATTATTTTAGCCCTAATGAGACATCCAAACGAGCTCTAACTTGTATATTCTATTGTTTTCAAAATTGACATGGCAACGTGATTGTTTTTTTTTTTTTTTTTTTTTTTTAGGTTACTTGTTGTTCAGTGCCATTTCAGGCCCTGTTATCTCCGTTTTTTGGGTTTCCACACCCAGTTAGCATTGTTTGAAGTAAACTTTATTACCCATTCGGCAAAATGGTAAAAAAGCAGCGTTTACAGTCTGGTTCTAAAAAAGTTATATGGACTTTTTTAACAAAAA
Organism: Camellia granthamiana; assembly: GCA_036172215.1. Classification (NCBI taxonomy): domain Eukaryota; kingdom Viridiplantae; phylum Streptophyta; class Magnoliopsida; order Ericales; family Theaceae; genus Camellia; species Camellia granthamiana. The sequence goes on from CM069914.1 coordinate 119,316,606, forward strand.
ATTATTTGGTAAAATGAAAAAAATCCACATATAAAATTATAATTATATCTTTTATATTATTAAAGATTATATATAGGTGAAAACATAAATTTTTTAAATTGAGTGGATAGTTTAGTTATTTTATTGTGATGTGACATCATAACTAAATATTAATAAAAAAATCAAAAGTAATTTTTTACTAACTTTCTAAATCATTTTTCAAAAAAGTCAAAAAACTTAGTAAAAAGTCAAAAATCAATTTTTTATCATATTTCCAAAACACCTCTTAATAACCATGTTTTTTATTAACTAAAATTAATTTTATTTAGGGCAAATTAGCAACAATCCCTCGAAATTTGATTAAAATACGAATTTCTCTTGAGGTTTGAAAAATTACATTCTGTCTCCTAAGGTTTATATTTGTATAATATTATTTGTTATGCAAATATAAACCTTAGAGCGTAATTTGTAATTTCCTAAATCTCAGGAAAAAATCCATATTTTAGTCAAATCTCGAAAGAGGTGTTGGTAATTTGCCCTTTTATTTAAATTGACTATCAACTTAACAAATCAATATCAAATATAATATTATAGTTTTTTTTAAATAGACTGTTAATAATTTTAAACACAAACCCGATAAAATAAAATATAAAAAATTGTAATTATTATATTGAACTAATTTTTCTAATTGATAATATATACAAAATAATTTATAAAATGAATCGTTCAGATTATTAAAACAGGATTCATGATAAATGACACAGACCCCTCAAACTCAAATTTAAAAATAAAAAATGTCCAACCTTATTAATATCCACATCTAGAAATTTACGCATTATAGACCCACTTTAATTTTGGCAGTTAGATAATAAAAAATCATATTATAATAAGAATTTGATTTCTCCTAAGCTATGATTTTAATTTGAGAGGGCACATTTAGGTTTCGGAGCTGATACGTAGCTCGAAAGCTACGGGCTCGAAAAGGCTCGAAAAGCTTTTCGAAGGTGAAAATGGCGGTGGCGGAGGAGGAGGTAGAACTGGAGGGGGGCCATCAAAATGGCGGTGGCGAGGCGAGGCGAGGCAGAGTGGCGAGCAGCGGCGGAGGCGAGGCAGAGCCGGCGATCGCTGGTGCTGCGACGATCGCCGGCACCGAGGCGACGGCGGTGGCGAGGCAGCGATGTCCTCTCTTCTTCCTCTGTTCTCTCCCTCTTTCTCCCTCTCCCTCTTTCTCCTCTGCTTCTTCCTCCTTTCTTCTTCTTCTTCTTCTTTTCTCCTTTCTTCTTCTTCTTCTTGCCGAGCTGTGGAAGAAAAAGAAGCCAAAAAAAAAAAAAAGAGAGACGAAAAACGACGTCGTTTTTCGATTTGAGCCAATTCGAGCCCGGCTTTTTCGAGCTCTGAGGCATTTTCCTTTAGGTTTAGTAAGTTTATTTTATAATCAATTTTGATAATTTAAATTGTTTATTTTTGATGATTCATTAAATAGAATATTCATACAAAAAATTAATTTAATTAAATATCGGTAGTTATTTATTTAAATCATATTTGTTTTAAGAAAATAAGATCAATATAATTTCAAAAATAATCATTTTTTGTAATATAAATTTAATTAAAACATATAACTACTGATATTCAATCACCTTAATTTTTTACATAAATATTTTATTGCATGAGTCCTAAAAAGTGAACAATTTAAATTATCGAAACGGGACATATGATGGACTCTACAGATCTCTCAAATTCTCTCATGTTAAAATTCCTACATGAGAGAAGACCTACATGAGAGAAGACCGATCATTACAATAATATTCAGTATGTTTAGTTTCAATTTTCTAGATTTAATTTTTTAGAAATTGAGTTTTTTATTCTTCATGTTTTTTTTTCAGTGAATATTTTTAAAATTTTAAGTATTTTTTTTTTTTTACTTTTTTTAGATACACCTTACTTAGATGTATATAAAAAGTACAATATTTGTAAAAAAAAATTAAACATTAATAAATATATAAGAATATGAAAAATGTACTAAATTCTTATATTTTTTATATTTTTGATATTTAGTGAATTTTCTAAAAAAAAATTTCACAAATATTATACTTTTTAAGTATATTTATGTTATGTATATTTAAAAATTAAAAAAATTATTTAGAATATTAAAAAAAATTGGTAAAAATAAAAAAAAAAATGCCAAAAATTTTTTTTTAATTTTTAAAAAAATGAATCTTAAAAATTTAAACCAAATAAGTTGATTATATATTTTTTTTTTTGAAATATCATGCTTATGAATTTCCTAGGTTTAATGGTTTCGTGCGAGGTGTGGCGTAGTTTTCACACTTGTTTGTTGGTTGATGGGTTATGAATTCACATTAATTGCATGATGGTAACTGTTTTTTAATTTGATTTCCGTATTCCCTTCTTTTCTTTCCTTTTCTTTTCTTTTCTTTTCTTATACTCCACCAATCTCTACATTTTTATGGTTGTAACAATTTTTGGGCGCTAGTTGCTCTTTTTTCTTTTTCTTTTTCTTTTTTTTTGAAAAAATTAGTCTAACATCTATTTCTAACTTTTAGTAATGTGAGAGGTTTAAAATATATATTTTTTTTGATAACCTAAGGTCCCTCACTCATACCTATGTATCATACCATCTCTCTCTCTCTCTCTCTCTCTCTCTCTATATATATATATATACATGGAAGTGGGGACGCTGCTGCACAGCCCGAGCAGCAGCGTCTGCTGTGCAGCGATTTGGGCCCATTTCGGGGCCCATTTCGATAATTCGAACCGTCTATATTTTAGAATACGTCAAGTAGAATATACCTACAAAAAATCAAATTAATCGGGTATTGTTTACCTATTCATCAACTTACATTTGTATCTACAAAAACAAATACAAATGTATTTTAACTTGATTAAAATGAATGCAAATGTGAGTGGATGAATAGGTAAACGATATCCGATTAACTTGATTTTTTGCAAGCATGTTCTACTTAACGTATTCTAAAATGTGAACGGCTCGGATTATCAAAATGGGCCTCGAAATGGACCCAAATCACCGCACAACAGATGCTGCTGCGCGGACTGCGCAGCTGTGTCCCCACTTCCATCTATACATATACCAAATCTCTATTCCTCTCTTTCTTCCGTCTCTGTATTCTCTCTCTCTCTCTCTCTATATATATATATATCTATATAATGTATATATCTATAAATCTGTAAATTTTGGTCCACAATGCAAATCTTTGATTAAGGCTTTCACTCACTCTCTCTATATATATATATATATAAGAAGGATTGATGTTTGTGGTAGCATTTCGAAAAGAATCGGCTAAAAAATTAGTCCAACACGCGATTTGTGCTTGGAAACATAAGAAACTAGGTATGGCAGTAGATGATATCTCTGCTATATGTCTCTTCTTCTACAATTCATCCTCAAGCTTCCATAGTTGTCTGCATGTGTATATTTTTTCTTGACTCTAGTGTGCTTAAAAATGAATATAGAATTGAATGACAAATATATTGGTGACTATGTCCCTGTTTTCTGTACAAACGATATATATTTGTAAGATACATATTTGCATCACTTGTTGAATTACTTCCATTATAGAGGGAAGTGTTAGGAATTGACCCTCTCTAAACAAATCACACACACAAGAATACAAGGATTTACGTGGTTCACTCCAGAATAGGGCTACATCCACGGCTGCTGTTGTTTTCACTATGATTAGAAAAAATACAACTCTCTCTTAACCTAAAAGAGGGTCCCCCTTATCTATTTATAAGTATAGAATTATGATAACATAAAAGCAACATGGGAATTACGAAAGTACCCAAAAAATTACGGCAGAAGGGGAGTAAACCCCCCAAATCCCTCATTGGACCTAGTGTTTGAGTGAACAGTAGGGTTAAGTGAACAATACTTATCAGGGTCCACCGACCCAGCAATCTCCCACTTGGAACCTGATAACACAAGCTTTTCATCATCTTCATTACATAGAGGAACGCCACAATAACTCAATCTTCCTTCATCAATCTTGAAGGCCAACTGAAGTTGCACACAACTTCAGTTTGTCAATGGTGACTGTCTTGGTTAACACATCTGCTGAATTCTTATTGCCTTGGATCTTCTCAAGAGATAAGACTCCATCATCTACAAGTGAACGAATGAAATGGTATCGTAGCTGAATATGTTTGGTCCTAGAATGAAAAGTCGGATTCTTTGTTAGATGAATAGTACTCTGACTGTCACTATGCAAAATACTCATCTCTTGCGTCTACCCAACTTTGCTAGGAAATTCTATAACCAAGTCATCTCCTTCTCAGCTTCAATAATAGCAACAATGGGTTTGTCTGACAGTTTCCCCTTAGATGCAAGTACTTTCATCCATTTTCGACTCATATGCCCAAGCCTTTGGTGCCACAGATTTGAGTCTTCCTTCTTACTAGCAACTGCTACTGCAAATGGTGCCTTCTTTTTTACCATAAGTAACAACCATGGCTCTTTTGGTGATTTTCCATAAACCACCCATGAAGGTTACAACATAACCTTCATCATCAAGTTGTCCAACAGAAATCAAGTTTCTTTTCAAACCAGACACATGTCTGACATTTTGTATCTTCCAAACAGATCCGTTTGGCAACCTGATTGTCACATCTCCTTTACCCACAATTTTTAAAGGTTCATCATCAGCCAGATAAACCTTCCCGAAATCACCACCAACGTAATTATCCATGATTTCCCTTTGTGAAGTAGAATGGAATGATGCTCCAGAATCTAAAATCCAAGATTCAAGAGGGCTGTCAATACTCAAGATCAAAGCATCATAAATCTCCTCTGCAGCAGCATTAGCAGACTTCTTATTTTGATTACCTTTGTTTTTATTCAATGTTGGGCAATCTCCTTTTAGATGTCCCTTCTTTCCACAGTTCCAGCATTTCCGTCCCTATCCAGTTCTTGACTTGTTTTTGTGTTTGGATTTTGATTTGTTGCGATTTAGGTTTTTTCCTACTGATCTTCCTCTGGCTTCTGTATTCAGGGCAGAACCTAATGTTTTCCCTAATTCCCTCCTGCTAATTTCTTCACTCAGAATTAAATCTCGAATATCATTGTACTTCAACTTTTCTTTCCCGAAGAATTACTCACTGTCGTTACAATACCATTCCAACTTTCTGGAAAACTAGATAGAAGAATCATAGTCCTAACCTCATCATCAAATCCAACAGATATAGAACTCAATTGTGTTACCACAATATTGAATTCGTTCAGATGCTCAGCCATCGAAGCACATTCTATCATCCTCAGATTAAACAATCTACGCATCAAATAAACTTTATTTGAGGCAAAGGGTTTTTCATACATGTTTGAGAGTGCCACTATGAGACCCGCTGTAGTCTTCTCCTTCGTTATGTTAAATGCAATGTTACGAGACAACATTAGCCAAATAACACCTAGCGCTTGGTGATCAAAAAGAGTCCACTCATCATCCTTCATCTTTTCTGGTTTCGTCCCTGAAAGGGGCTCATACAGTTTTTTCTAATACAGATAGTCTTCAATCTACATATTCCAAAATTCAAAATCTGTGCCATTGAATTTATCGATTCTAACATTTTCGTCTATAGCCATCGCTCCCACTCGAACCAATGCTCTGATACTAATTGTTAGGAATTGACCCTTTCTAACCAAGATCGGTGAGACACAAAATAACAAACAAGGAAGAAAAAACGAATCAAACAAATCACACACACAAGAACACAAGGATTTACGTGGTTCACCTCAGAATAGGGCTACGTTCACGGCTGCTGTGGTCTTCACTATGATCAGAAAAAATACAACTCTCTCTTAACATAAAAGATGTGCCCCTTCATCTATTTATAAGTATAGAATTAGGGTTACATGAAAGCAAGATAGGAATTACGAAAGTATCCAAAAATTTTAGCCTAGGGGGGGTAAACCCTCTCTGGACCCCCAAACCTTACATTGGACCTAGTGCTTGAGTAAACAGTAGGGTTGAGTGAACGGTACTTATCAGGGTCCATCAACCTAACAGGAAGAATTAAAAGGTTGACAAGAAACTATTCTATTTTTTTACTTCTCTCTTCTTTCTATAATACATAAAGAAATTTCTTCAAATCAAAGAAATTTTTCTGAATTTCTCCGAGTTAGGCGAAATTTCTTTGAATTTCTTTGAGTCAGGCGAAATTTCTGTAAGTCAGGTCTAAATTTCTCTGAGTTTGAGTCAAAATTTTGATTGATTTTCTCTGGCATCTGAATTTTTCCTGACCCATCAAATTATGTTGCTTGTTTGATTTCACTGGTTAGTTGTGTCCTTGTGTGTAATTTTTCTCTTGAGATGAATTTTCTTTGGCATCATAATTTTCTCTAAACACATTGGATTTACTTACTCTATGTACCTTGCTTGATTTTTTATGGCCAGTTGTCTCTTTGGTTTTCTCTCCAATTTTCTCTAGCATTTTAATTTTCCCTGACCACATTAAACTCCCACTAATTTGTGTTGTTTGTTTGATTTTCATTGGTTAGTTGTTCCTTGAGCTAAATTTTCTCTGGCATTTGAATTTTCCCTGAAAACATTAAACTCTCACTAATTTAGGTTACTTGTTTGATTTCACTGATTAGTTGTCTCCTTGTGTGTAATTTTTCCTTTGAGATAAATTTTCTTTGGCACTAAGATATCCCTTTTAGATTAATTTTTTCTGAACACATTGGACTCTCTTTTTGTCTGTGCCTTGCTTGATTTTCTCTAACTAGTTGTCTCTTTGATTTTCTCTTCAATTTTCTCTGGCATTTTAATTTTCCCTGACCACATGAAACTCTTACTAATTTGTGTTATTTGTTTGATTTTCACTGGTTAGTTGTTCCTTGAGCTGAATTTTCTCTAGCATTTGAATTTTTCCTGAAAATATTAAACTCTCACTTGTTTAGGTTACTTATTTGATTTCACTAATTAGTTGTCTCCTTGTGTGTAATTTTTCCTTTGAGGCGAATTTTCTCTAGCACTAAGATATCCCGTTTAAATTAATTTTCTCTAAACACATTGGATTCTCTTTCTCTCTGTGCCTTGCTTGATTTTCTCTTGCTTGTTGTCTCTTTGATTTTCTCTCAAATTTTCTTTGACATTTAAATTTTCTCTGCCCACATTAAGCTCCCACTAATTTATGTTGCTTGTTTGATTCTCAATGGATTTCTAACTTTGAATTTTATTTTTGATCCTTTAGGATGTGTAGTGTTTGTTTTTTTTTAAACTGTAATTAGATTAGCTTGGTGTTTTTCTTGTAAAAATTATAGAAAAAATTGGTTTGTGAGACTATCTCCAACGCTATACCAAATCCATTACCAAATTCAAATTTTGTGAAAAAATCCATTTTTTTGTAATTTAATGGTTTCATCAAACCTGTATCAAATTGAGAATCTAAAAAATATTTTACCAAAATGAGGATCTGGGCCACCTTTCACCATTTTACTATACATGACCGTTGAGGTGGAACCCACTAGATGACCAACTAGATGTCCCCCCGGTCATCCTCTTCCTTGAACAATTCCTACAAAAACAGGTAATACAGAGTATTGGAAAAATGGTTTGTGCAACCATGACTTTTAGCTAACTTTGAGCCTAAATTGAAATGGGCTCCAGACACCGATTAAGGTGTGTCCAAGTGGAAACACATTCTTTGCCGGGTGGTGATTCACTTTGTATATTTGGTTGTTCAAACCATTTTCTAAATGAATGCGAAATTGACTCTGAAGAGGCTTCGGCAACACAGTAGTTGAACGAATTCAAATTGAATTCGTCTCTAGTTTCTTCATCAACAATGAGTTCACAAGCACCCAAATCTTCAAGATCAATCTTTATCAACAATGAACTCACATTCTCAAATTCAATCTTCACAACCCCGCCTCCACCTCCATTTCTGATTCTTTATCAACAAAAAAATCAAACAACAATGAGTTCACAAGCACCCAAATCTTCAAGATCTTCAAAAACCCAAAACCAACCTTCAAGATCGCTTTCCTCTTCATGGTTGAGCTAAAGCAAAGAATCCTCACTTCTCTCTCTAAACAAAGAAAAGTGATAAATAAAAAAACACAAATTATCATTCAATTCAAACAAGGCCCCAAAAGTATATAAGCATTAAATTAGCATCAAATAACAATAAATAAAAAGTGAGAGACATAAATTTAACCAAATATATCAATATATAAATTACCAGCGTGTTTGCAAGTTCCAGATTTGGTAAGAACTTCAAGATCAACAAGACTCATCGACATGAGCCCCAAAAGTGAGCCCAGACATCAGTCCATCAAACAAAATCAGAAACACGATTATCAATATGTGAATAAAGAACTCCGACCCGCAACATTTATATTTCATCGCCATTCAATCCTCTCTCTCCCTCTCTCTCTCTCTCTCTCTCTCTCTTTCTCTCTCTCCCTTGCCCTAACTCTTCGTCTTCAAACTCTCAACAACAACAACAACAACAAAAAGTAAGAAAACTTCTAAAGAAACACCAAAATCTCTATGGAAAAAGTGAAGGAGAATTTACCAGTGACAATGACACGAGAAAGAGCTCCTTCTATGTGCTATGGTTTTGTCTCTGAACTATTTCAATCTATTTGTAGTTCTGTTCTTATCACTTTCCTTTCAATCTCTCTGCAGTTCCGTTCTTAGCAAACAAAGAAAATAGATTTTCCGAATTACCTTGTCGATCGACTGGCATTTGCTGATGGCAAAAAATACATCGTTGGAGAGCTGGATATCAGATAGATGAATTTCTCAAAATTTTCCTTAGATTTGGTGAAATATTTGATGCACCATTGAAGATGCCCTAAGTAGCTCAATTTTCTTTGATTTGTTCAAAACACAGAGAAAATTGTGAGCAAATCAGACAAAATTGGTCAAAACACAAAGAAATTTATGAGCCAACTAGAGAAATTTCAAATCAGAGAAATTTCAGACAAATTTCTCTGTGTTTCGAAATTTCTCTGTAAAAATTTGAGGGATCCTAACTACTATGAAAATATTTCATGTCTTTTATTCTATAAAATCTTAATATGAGGTATCTTAAAAAAAAATTCCCTCTTTTTTAGTAAAAAGTTTATTTTTAAGACATTCGGTCCATAAATTCAAATATTAATTTCATTTGACCAAAAATTCAAACGCTGAAATACTTTGTCCAAAAAGACAAGTTTAAACAAAATGACCATATATATATGGAGTATACATGGTGCTTTATCTTAAACCTCTCTCTCTTCTCCTTTCTCTCTTCATTTTTGATCAGATAACCCTCTTTCTCTACGTTTCTTCATTAATCCACTGGCAATGAAGAGACCAATTAACTACGTCTCCATTGTTGACATGATCACCACTAGCATCCCTCACCCTCCTTCGCCGATCTTCCTCTTCCCTCTTTTTTTTTTCCTTTTCACTTCTCTCTTTCTTCTACTTTTCTCTCTCTCTCTCTCTCTCTCTCTCTCTCTCTCTCTAATCATTTCTTAGAACCCTAGCCAGAGAACAATATTCTCACTTACACCACCATTAATGGCGGAGCTACAACCCTAGAGGGCCATACCAACGATGGTGAACCCCCGTGGTGGTGATTTCTCCCGCTGAAATCCAGATAAGGTGGAGGAGGGAGACGAACTTTGAGAAGTCCCTGAACGATCTCTTCTTCAATCTTCACACCTTCATCAAAAAGCTTCAAGTGCTCTCTCTCTCTCTCGATCTATCTATTTGCACTTTCATTCTCTAGCTTTTGTCAAGGTTAGCCTTCAGACTTCTCTTTCTCTCTTTCTCGATCTATCTATTTGCACTTTCATTCTCTAACTTTTGTCAAGGTTAGCCTTCTCTTTTATTCTCTTTTTCTCTCTTTCTCGATCTATCTATTTCTACGAATTGATTATTTTATACAGAAATATAATCTTCACACAGAATCTCAGTACCTTGTTTAAGCCCTAGCCAAGATCCAACTTCGATCAGCCGCCTTCGTCGTGGCCTTTGAAGATTCAAGCCCAGATTCTACTTCCAATCATCACTCATTCTCTCTCTCTCTCTCTCTCTCTCCCTCTCTCTCTCTCTCCAGATTTGTATGTCAATTTTTTATTGTTTGTTGTTGATTGTTGAGTTTTGCTTTCGTTAGGGTTTCTATTATTGATCAGATTGAGCAATTAGCTATTTAGCAGGGACTTTTTGAATTCATTTGTTGTTGATGTTGATGTTGATGTTGATGATAATGAAGAAACATATTGCAACAGATAGGGAGATAGAAGAAGAATAAAAGATTTGAACATATAGAGTTGGGTTTGGTTTGGTTTGGTTTGGTATTTGCAACAAATAGGTGTTGTTTTGGCTCTCTATTTCAACAGATAGAATTTGGTTTGACTTGGTATTTCAATAGATAGAAAAAAAAATTAAAAATGAATAGATAGAATTTTGATAGAGAATTCAGTAAAAAAAAATAAAATTGAACATATAGATTTCAATAGATAAGAAAAATTAGAACAGATTTTAAATAGATAAAGAGAGAAATTCATAGATTTTAAATAGATAAAGAGAGAAACCCACATATTTTTAACAAATAGGGAAAAAATTCAACAGATAAATATAAATTTGAACAAATAGAAAACAATTTGAACAGATAGATACAAATTTGAACAGATAGTAAAAAAAAGTCAACAGATAAATTAAGAGGTAGAATTAAAAATAAAATGTCCTTCAAAACTAATAAAAAGACATATCATTAAACTATTTTACAAATGGTTGACCTTTCACTAACAAAAAAATATTCACTAGATCTAATACTTTAGACAATTGTTGGAGTGAATTTTTCAACAATTAACTCTTATTTTTATAGTTTAAGTCAAATAATTGATTTTTTTTTGGTCCTGAGAACATAGTTAATGAAATATAATAATAAGAAATACAAATCATTATTTTAAATAAATCTTTTTATTGCTTTTATATTTTTCTACATCTACTCCCTCTTTTTATTCTCGCATTTTGACGATAATTTATAATAAATTGTCGCCAAAAAAGTCTTCATGAGTTGTAAAAAAATCACCGACAACACAATTTTGGAAAATGTTGATGGCGGATGTTGAAGGTAATTTGAAGAGTGTAATGGGCCATTTAGCACAACGTAATCCGCTAATTTGACTTTTCCATATTCTTCAGTTAACTTGTCAGTTTTAAAGATTGACAATTTGATGAGGGGGGTGAAAACATAAAAGTTTCGTTTGTGATGTTGGTTATTTTTTAATTTTTTAATTTTTTGTTATTTTAGGTCTTGTTTAGAATAAATTAAAAAGTCAAAAAATTATTTAAAAAGTTAAAAAGTATATACTATTGAAGAGTAGCTTGTGGAGGAAGCCATTATGATAAAATTAGTATTTTGCCCTTTAAATTCAACTATCCAAAAAATCAAAAAATTAAAAGTCAAAAAGTTAAAAGGATAAAATAGTCATTTTGATTTTACTACAATATTTAATTACATATTTTTTCGTAAAAAGTTAAAAAGTTATTCTAAATATGCATCTTTTTTTCTCTACTTTTTTAACTAAAAGTCAAAAAGTACACTTTGGGATTAAAAAGTCTTGTTTAAAATAAATTTTTTTATTTTTTTTATTTTTGTAAGAAAAAAATAAAATAATTATGATTTAAATATATTATTTTTTAATCTAAAATTAAAAAATTTACTCCAGCTCAACTTGCCAAACCAGCGCATAATCAACCCCACCTAGGTTATTTGATTGAAAAAATATCTCAAATTGACACGTGGACACTCTTAATTGCAATGGGTGTTTGAAGGGGAAATTATTCAATACTCCCGGAGCACCACGTGTCCATCCTCTAAACCAATTACCAATTACTTAATCCCAAGTTGTTCTCCCATCACCAACATAATTCGTTGGCCCTTGTGTCTTTTCACCAATCAAAATCTTATAGAGTACCACGTGTCCATACTTCGAAAGTACTGAATAAACACCCGTGTTTGAAGTGCCAACAAAAGTGTGTGGGACAATTTAGGTCACATAAATAAATAAGGGTCCTCCATGACAAGTGTTCTTAGAATATATATATATATATATATAAGATAAAATATTTATAAAATATAATACATTTTTTATTAAATTAAATACACTTTTATTCAAATTAATACATTTGAAAATATTTTTCTTATATTTTTTTATATACTTTTTAATATTAAATAATATCTAAAAACATTTGTTAGTATTTGTCAATATATAAACACATGACAACAGCCTCTCAACTATCCCGTGATGATAATAACATCAGTCATTAATGTTTAGTCCCGCGGCTCAGCACTCATCACATAAAATTGCATTCAAATACAATGCAACAACACCCTGTATATATGGTTGTGGTGGCCACAATTAATTTTTCGTCTATATTTCTGCAAGCTCTCGTCTTCAAGAAATTGAAAGAAAATGATTGAACATTTATTGAGATTTTGATATTTTTAGTCCCATTGTTTTCACAATTATTACTATTATGGGTTAAAAGTGAAGGATCACTCAACAATTTTTTCCATGCTTTAGCGCAAGAAGGGTCTAAATGAATTATAAAATATTCTATACAATTTTTACATGAGTATAAAATTCACGCCACATGTTAACATTTTTGTTGAAATAATCAATTTTGAGATGAAAAATTGTGCGAAGCTTGCTTTATTTTGAAAAATTAAAGTCATGAAAACCAATTAAGAATACATAGGAGAAAAGAAACAGTGAACTTTGAAATTCATACCATTTGTTATTGGAAAATTGACACGGTATATATTCATAGTCTTGGATTTAGGTAAGGGTTTGAGCTTACGCACCCTTTTTACCTACTAACTTTGACATAACAAGCCAAAATAAATAGATAAAAGAATTAGCAAATCTTCCTCTCTTTCCCATAGTTGAATTTAATACAGGAAGCCCTACCTACCTCCTTAAACTGAATTCAATCTTTTACCTACTAGTGATGACAACTACGTAAGATCAGCCCGGTATGAAATCATTTGTCCTCAATCTCATTATTCCTCTATCATAATGCATATTTAGTTTGTAAGAAGATCATATCTCGAGATTCCCACAATTAAACGATTGACAATGCATTGGAAACTAATGAATAGAAGAAATTGAGGACAGAAATTCATGGCCCAACCATGCATTGTCAAGTATTAACTTACAGTAAGAAAGTGAAACGAAATGGATTCTACTCATCCAATCAGAAAATCTTTCTCATTTTTGCCAAAAATTCAGTATTAAAAGGAAAATGCTACTCTGTTTAGCTTTGTAGAACAATTCTCAAATTTCATTATGGGTAAGGAGGCCAAATATTCTCAGATTTCAAAGTGAAAATGCATACATTGTTGTGTTGAGATCTATTGATAGTTCCATTTTTTTTTTCCCCCCTTCTTTTTCTTTATATCAACCATCTTCTAATTTTGCCTTCCAGAATAAAGAAATTACATAAGAGAAATCGTATCTAAAACCTTAAGAAAAAGAAAAGAAAAAAAGAATTAGACATTGGGTGAGATAGATGAGTGAACCACCTTGTTTTGTCTTCCCACAAGCCAAAGCATAGTCCTCTTTGCAAAAGACGGTGTTTTTGGTTGAGAAGCCAAACTGTTGCAGCTCTGATTTTCCTCGTCACAACCCAATTCACTCCCTCCATTTTCCCACCTCCCAATGTCAATCTCAGAGATGGTCCTCCTGGTACCACTCCCACCACTCTTAGGGTTCATGTCATCACCGGAAATAACACTCCGGTGCACTGGAAACCGGAACGAAAAAGCCCGTCTCGACACCTCCATACCCATTGGATGAGGCTTCTCCTTCTTTGCCCTCATCCAAATCTTGGATACTGAAAAGCTCTCTCTCTTGCTCCTGCCAATAGCATTGTCATTGCCATTACCATTCCCATTACTAGTACTACTACCACCAGTACCAACTCCATGAACTTGAACACTTTTAAACGGATCAGCACCATTAAAGTCTCTTCTAGAATCACAATCACACTCTGACATTGCAGGCTTATGACCGGGTGTCAATGGCAGAGAAGATTTCTTGCTTGATTGTTTCCTCACTGGGGTTCGAATGGGTACTTGCAATGACGAATTCTCATCCATTACATATGCAAAAGACCCCATAGAGAAGCACCTTCTTGCATCAACATTATTGTTACTACTACTACCTTCACCTCCACCTCCACCTCCACCATCCACATTTCTAAATTTTCCCAGCTTAACAGCCACCACTTTCTCTTCTGAACCCACCATTGTTTGTTGAGCTTTTCCAGGAATTTCGCAAGATTTGCGGCCGGATAAGCCAAATTCATTCCTACAGTGAAAACCCAGATGGGAATTTGCTCTTGCTATTGAATTGGTGGTGCCCAAAGGACCATCTCTGTCTGAGACAATCTCTCTTGAACTGTCACTGCCAGATTCAAGAACAAGGACTATTGGTGAAGAGCAGTAATGGTTTGGTGAGAAATCAGGAAGCAGAGTAGCCCTACAGAGAGGGCAAGTGGAGTGAGACAAGAGCCATGTGTCTATACACTCCATGTGAAAGGCATGGCTGCATTTGGGCAACAACCTGAGCTTATCTTCAGGCTCAAATTCACACAAACAAACAGCACAATCAAAGGGGTCTTTCACACCAATAATTGCTTTGTAGTTGAAGATAGGAAGGGTGTCTATGAAGGACTGGTCCACACCAGAATCATGGAGGTGGAAGAGTTGCTGTAACTGACCTTGAAGGGCAGTCACGTTGTCCAAATCATCTGGGTCTCTGTTTTGAGGTCTTAATAGGTATCTAACAAGGAGGTGAAGCAAACCAGAGATAAAGAAAATGATTGCAATAATTATGATGATAAGCAATATACTTGGGCTTACCTTGTTGTTAAAATTCAAACCACCGGATTGAACATCCACTGGCAGAGGTGGAGGTGGCTGAGAGATCAAATCTGGTGGTTGTGATGGAGAAAGAACGTTGTCCTGTTTGATTTCAAAGAAAACCCAGCCCATAATTTTCTAGGGAAAGTAAGAGACGACCCACCAAAATTGGAGCTTTAGGCTTAAATCATATGGTATCAATCAAGAGTATCATGTCAGTCACCATAAACAAATCCAAGCCCAAAGAAGAACCTCAGGACATTTTTTAAGCTTACCGGCATGCGGGTTTGTGAGATATAAGCAGGCCTTGTGTGTTGTGTTGTGATGGAGAGACTATAGGGTTAAGCCAGGTAATTTTACTGCAAAGTGGACCTGCAAACAAGTCAAATATATATATGTATATATATATGTATGTATATATAGAGAGAGAGAGAGAGAGAGAGAGAGAGTGGGAGAAATAAATGTGATGCCCAGAAGGTAATTCAAAATTAGAGCAATAAAATAAAGAAAGTATTAATGGCATGAATTAATTAGATTATAAATGATACAGTCATTCTCATTCATGGTTATAAATGTTTTTGAAAGATTAGAAAAAGGTGACTCTTATGATTTTGTCAAATGCAAGGGCGTTCTCGTTGACTTCAAAGTAATCAAATGCATCAACCCCAATGCCGCATTTAGTTCACCTGATTTTAAAAAAGAATAAAAAAAAATATAGGTAGAAGAACATAAATATAAATCATTGTCTTTGGTTTTAATTTTTTTTTTAAATTGAGTTTTTTATTTTTAGTGAATATTTTTAAAATTTTGAGCATTTTTTTTTTATTTTTTTAGATTCAACTTATTTAGATGTATCTGTAAAATAAAATATTTTTAAAAAATTAATAAATATACAAGAATACGAAAAATGTACTTAATTATTAAATTTTTTTTTAAATTTTGATATTTAGTGAATTTTTTATAATTTTTTTTATATAAATATTATATTTTTTAAATACATTTATGTTAGATGTATTTAAAAATTAAAAAAATTACTTAAAATATTAAAAAAAATCAATGAAAACCAAAAATACGAAAAATAAAATTCTTCAACTTTTTGAAAAATAAATTTAAAAAACTCGGACTAAACAAGCTGAATTATTTTATTTTTTAGTTGGAGATATGAACCCGAATGGGTTCACTTCTGTTTCACTATTATATTGGCCCTGTTTGTCAGCACTTATTTTCAGCTTTCAGCTTAATTTAAGCTGTTTTGATATGTTTGGTTTAGCTTATGCTTATAGCTTATAGCTTTGTGGAAGTCAGAAATCAGCTTATTCTGTGAGCTGGGCTGGATATGCTTTGAGAATAAGCTGGAAATCAGCTTAAGCTGAAAGTTATAAGGTATAAGCTGTTTGGGCATAAGCTATAAGCAGTCTCCCACAACTCTGCCAAACATTGTAATTATTTTATCTGATCACATTTTTAATCGATCCTTCTATTCTATTTATAATCTGATTCCAAATCTATTCCACAGATTTGTTTAATGTGGGCAAAACAAAAGAAAGAAGGTGAAAGTCAAAAAATTGGAGGACAGTGAAAGAAAAGACAAAAACAGTTGGAGGAAAGAGTTGCTTATAATATAATTTTTTGTCACGATCAGTATATACATTGCCCCTATTTGGTAGAATGGTGGGAAAGTACTTATAATTTATATTTTAACAGATTATAACTTATAACTTATAACTATGAATATAAGCTGATTTCTGACTTATAAATTAAGCTTCTTCTGCCCCACTCAAAGAATAAGTTAATTTCTGACTTACAAAAAGTTATAAGCTGTATTGTTAAGGTAAACCAAACACATCAAAATAGCTTAAATTAAGCTGAAAGTTGAAATAAGCTAAAATTAAGCTGTACCAAACAGGGCCATTATAAATCTTTTACTTTATTTAAAAATATATATAAACATAAAAAATAAAGAAAAATGATTTGTGGCTCTAAAACTGCTGGTACTAATGGCACTAATTTCCTGTTTTGGTAACTTTGTTTTTTTTTTTTTTTTTACCTGATATAGAAATTAGTGTCATTAGTGCTCAAAAAATTAGTGCCACAAATCACAACTGAAAAATAAAATAAAAAAATTGATGCATGTGTTTACCTGATTGCAATTAAATTTAAGCTGTTTACCCAAAAAAATCAAATTAAATTTAGATTGTTAGATTAAAAATTGCAAAGGGCAAAACTGGTAAATGAACTAACAATTAAAAAATTTCATATTTTTTATTTTCTCTTCATGAATTATTTTTAAATCTTTAATTTAAATACAACTTTAGTGAGCAAAGTTTAGTCATGCTGGACTCATAGTTAGATTAGGAAGTCACAAATTTGTTCAGTTTCCGGTTTTGTCACCTCGCTTTTTGTGCTGCCTAAAGAGTAGTAAAGCTATGGAACCCAAAAAAACACAAAAAGCACATAGAAGGGTCTTCCACTTTCTGTCCCTTTTGAGTGATGGACTAATTCGTTGGTTATAGCGACACTATAAAACACACACTCATGCAAGAACAGATTATTTTAATATTAATATAAGATAAATATATATATATAGAATAATTTTTTGAATTTTTATGAAAAATAAGAAAAAAAATAGAGAAAAAATAAAATTGTTAACTTTTTGTATAATTTGTTAACTTTTTGACTTTTAAAATACAATTTAAACCCTCCAAACAAGGCCCTCAATAGTGCATTGAGACTTTTTACAAATTTGTAAAATAAGTTTGTTAAAATTATTTATTTATATAATAATTTATTTGATGATATAAATATTTTACATATATGTAATTACACTTTTATCGATTCGCATAATAAAAAAAATAATAGTTGCGTTTTGTAGAGTTTTAAAATTATGATTTGAAAATAGAATTGGATTTTGAGTTTGTGAGTTTTAGAATGATAATTTAAGTGTGAAAAATTTATTTGATTATGAGTTTTAAAAAAAGTTTTGAATTGAGTTTGGACTTTTTAATGTAACATATGATCTTTGATTTTAAAATTTACAACTCAGAACTACATATACAATCCAGAATTATATTCAAAACTCATTCAAAATTTTAAAAAAAATCATAATTTTTTTTTATTTAATATATAAAAAATAACAATTACCAATTAAATAATAATAATAATAATAAATTACATTGTTTCGGTCAACTAAACAAATGACTAGTCAAATGTTTGGGTAAGACAAATTTTAAAATTTAAAACCCACCTGAAATGAGTTCTCAAAGTGATCTAGAATTAATTTTGAAAATTTGTGTCAAAACGTAACACTCAAATGAAGGACTGGAATCATGATTTGAGAGTTTTCCAAACACACAGCCAATTTGGCCTATTTTGGGAAGATGGTTATAATCAGCTTTTTGATAAAAAGCTGCTTATAAGCAGCTTTTTTGTGAGAGAGGAAGTGGGTTATAATCTAAAAAGCAGATTATAACTAAGTTGCCAAAATAGGCCTTTGTTTTTCTTTTTCTAAGAGAAGTTAATTACAATGTCATGTCGTGGGGCTTAACACCAATGAGAGGCGTGGACCTCACCATTCAAGCCATCAAAGTTGAACATTGGTCGACCCTATTGGGGTGCGTTTGATTAGACGGATTACATAACAGAATTAAAATTTATTAGACTTGAATTTTGTGATTGTAAACTTTTTAGATTATTTAGTTAGATTATATGTATTTTTTGTGTTTATTTTTTTATGAAATTAAATATCTAAAAATAATTATTTTTAGTGAATTTAATATTTAATTGGATAGATTAGATATGAATAAATGAGTAAAAAATTATTTTATCTTTTTTTAATTGACTATTAAGTAATAGTAATATTAAACATATTTTTAATATTTTAATTACTTTTAACTAGATTAAATAAAAATTTATTTTATTTTATTTTTTACACAATTAAATAAATTTATTTTTTAAAAATTAAATAAATAAAATATCAATAAAAATATATGTTATTTTTTTAATTAAAATTTTAAATAAATTTATTTTAAAAAATAATAATAATTAAACAATGAAATCAAATAAAACATCTATTGAAATTTAAATTAAAAAATTAAATAAAATATAAACAAAATTTTAAAATAAAACGTCAATAAAAAGTTAAATAAATAAAACATCAATAAAAATTATTTTAAAAAATTAAATAAATAAAACATCAATAAAAAGTTAAATAAAATTATTTTATTTTTAAATTGAGACATTTAAATTTTATTGAATTTTACTAAATATAATATATAACTAAATAGTAAATGGTCAAAATAGTTATTTCATCATCTAATCGCAACAGTAAATTATCCCATGAAAATTATCCCAACCCCCCCCTCCCCGCGGCGGGCCAAGGATAGTGTAATCCTGCATATGGAGAATAAGGAGTTCGGTCAGACTTCATATCCAACGGACTAAAAAAAAAAAAAAGCAAATAAAAAGCTTGTAATGAATTACAATCCGAATAGTAAATAATTCTCCCCTAATCTCCCCAATCAAACGTACCCTATATGTACAATAAACATTTATTTATTTATTTTGTGGATTAACACAATTAGCTAGTTGATCATCCCAATTTTGGGGAAAATGTCACATTAATCCAAGATAAAACTAGCAATTAAAGGGAATTTGGGGCTTGTGAGTATATTTTTTTTAGATCTCAAGTTCAACTCTCATTATGAGCAATCTATTCCTTGAAATCAGACTCACGAGTTCTATTCAAGATTTGTCTAATTCACGTGAAAAGAATGCTTCGCGTAGATCTTAGAATTAATCGAAATGTATATAAATTGACATGGACACCCGATTATCAAAAAAAAAAAAAAAAAAAGAAAAAAAAAAAAGAGCTAAATATTAAAAATTTTAACTTTAATCTCCAATTCTATGGTGTCACTTTACAATCCCAAGTCAGAATTATCCTAATTACGGGAGTGAAGCAAGTAAATATGATTTGGTTTTGTTTGGTTTAGCTTGGTTGGACTGTGAAGTAAGCCGTCGAGCACATCAAAGAAACAAGTCTTGTCAAAATTTGTCATGACCCGAACCCGCCCCTCTGTATTAAGGTCATAACCGGCTAGTAACCAAGGGATTACCTACGGCCTCAAACCAAATAAAACAGATGTCATCAGAGTTAAGGAGCCAAACGAAAGCAAACTTAAAAATTGTCTAAAGAGCTATGCTTACATGGCACATCAAAACATCAAACATATGTATTCATTAATAACTCACACCAAAAGGAAATCAATTCAAAGTTCCATACACACAGGATCATTCAGGTCTTAGTCAGCCAAGCCAAAACTTATATGCAAAAGTGATTCAATGTTTTTGCCAACTGTAGACACCCCATTTTTGACCGTCCTCAAGACTTAGACGTCATCGTTTGAACACTCGATGATCATCCATGCTCGTATTCGTTTTGAGTTCCTGAAGGTCTCGACTGTGCGCCTTGCCTTGGAACCTCTCAACTTGTCTATTTTGTGCTTGGTTGTGGACCAAGAGCTTGTGTCTTTGTTTCTGAGGGAATGAGGTGGCCTGCTAGCCACCCCCACAACCCATCGGCCAGGCCCTGTGCCCATCGGCCATGCCCTCTTTCTATCGGCCATCAGTGGTGACCGGTCGGCATCACTGATGGACGATCGGCACCTTAAATGGCCGGTCGGCCATTTGTTTGGCCGAGGTCCATTTTTCTGCTTTTGTAGATATTTTTCTTCCAGCTGGTGCCAGTTGTTGATCACTTTGTGTATCCTCCATACACGTGTATGGATGGATTCACACAAGCTTTAGCTTGTCCCAGAAGCTTGAAGCTTGTGTTTCTATATAAGGGGAGCCTCTCTCCCCTTCCAGAGGTTCTGAAAATTTGCATTAGATCAAATATATATCTCTCTCAAGAACTCTCTCTCTCTTTCTCTCTCTCTCTTTATATATATTGCTTGAAAGTGAGTGTTCTTCACACATTTTGCCTACAACCCTTAGCCAAAGCTCTTGACCTTGGAGATGAGATTCCATAGGACTTGTTTTAGCATCCTAAGGTTGGTTTTGGCTCAGAAAAACTGCTGGTTTTGTTGTTCTTCAAGGGTGAGTCCCATATCCTCTTTTAAGCTTTGTTTTGCTTGAGTACTTAGCCATCTTTGCATGCTTCTTTTGGCTTAGCTTTCAACTGTAAAAAGCTTCATTTTCAAGTGTTTGAAATATTTGTTTAAGGCCTCTTTGGTGTTGGGGGTGGTCTACCCCCTTGTGTGCCTTATTTTGCTTTATTTTGTATCATCTCTTTAGGCCTTTGAGATCACCTTCTCTGGGCCTTTTAACCACTGAATTCCAAAGGAATTTCAGTGGTGGAAAGTGTGTTTTGAGGCTCCAAATAGGTGGGGGTGGTCCCCCCCTTTTGTATCTTGTTTGCTTGTGTTGATGGCTCATCAAAGTAGCATGTTTTTCTACCTCCTTGAGGCTCTATCTTAGCATGTTTTAGGCCTTATTTTAACATTATATAACTCTGTTTTGGCTTGGTTTGGTTACCTCATGCATGCTTTTTACACTTGTAGTGTAATCTTGTCATTTAGCCTTATGTGCTCAATGCTTTGATCCATCATGCTAGCCTATTTTGGTTCTATCTCAGCAAGTTTTTGGTCTTGTTTTGGCATGCCTTAGCTCTGTTTTGGGTGGTCTTGATCATTTGGACCTTGCTTTGTATAGCCATAGTTCAATCTTGCCCACTAGCTTTGTGTTTTGAGTTCACTAGCATACATTGCTTGGGCTATTTGCATGATCTAGTATCATTTGATATATGATTTCAGAGCATGTTTCATTATCATACATTCGCATGTGTCACTCTTTCAATGCTTTTGGAAAGTTATGCTTTATGCCTTAAACATGAGCCAATATGTATGCCATCTTGCCTAAGCTTTTAGGATGTCATTTCAGTGTGTTTTTGGTGTTATTTTGCCATGATACAACTCTGTTTTTCGTTGGTTAGAACATCCTTCATTTGCTTCTTACACTTGTAGTGTAACCATGCTCATTGCCTCTTGCATGCTTGATATTTTGGCTTACCATGCTAGCTTGTTTTGGCTTCATTCCATGCATGTTTTGACATTGTTTTGACCTGCCTTGGGACTGTTTGAGTCATCTTGGCCCTTTGGGGTTTGCTTGATATGGCTATGGTGCAAGTACCTTTGCTAGTCTTAAGCTTTGAGCCTCCTAGCATGCCTCATTTGTGGTAGTTGCATGTTTTAGCATCATTTGGAATGATATTTCAGAGCATATAGTGTTGTCACACTTCCGTGTTTTTCACTCTTTAAGTGCTTTTAAAAGTTGACCCTTATGCCTAGTTGATGAGCCATCACATGAGCATGTGTTCTTGGCCCTTTGTGCCTAAGTTTTGGTGTGTTGGCCACTGTTTTGGACCCTCTTAGGTCTGTCCATATGTGGTTTAAGTCCATTGAGCATTGTGTTGCATGCCTCTTGAACGATGCTCTTTACTTGCTTTGATGCTTTAGCCTTCAAACATGCCATGCATGCATTATTCACATGATGGAGCCTCATGCATGCCACTTTAGCATTGGTAGATAGCATGTTGTTGCATTGTGTTGTGTCTTGCATGTTGTTACATTGCGTTGTGTTTGGATCGGACGTTAATCCAAACACGAGGAACGAGGGACGTTTCATACTCAAAGTGATGAAACGGGCCTCATTCCTTAGGTCACCGACACCTTTGATTATGTATGATAAGGTGGAGGTTCATCGAGTCTTATGTGTTATTTGTGCATTCATCAACATTGTGCAAGCTTGCCCCTTGGGCCATTATGCATCGAGATGTGTGATTGGTGGCTCGAGAGTCGAGCACTACACTCATTTGAGCTTGAGACATGATAAGGAGTATGGTTGCACACATATTTCCTTGCGAATACACTACCATGCCTTTGTTTGTGCTCTGTTGCAGCAAAAGGAGAAATTGCAGGAATCAGTGGCCGACCGGCCATCAAAGTTGCCGACCGGCCACCAAGGCTGTCAACCGGCCATCAGAATTAGCCGATAGCCATTAACTTTGGCTGATGGCCATCCCTCTTGGCCAACCACCCCTCAGCATGTTCCTAAAGTGGATTAGAAGCATCTTGGAAGTTGGCACAATTTTCAGAAGTCCAAAAGAGTGCAAACAGAGGTATCATGAGGCACGGTAGTGGCTTTCCAAGCGAAGCCGACCGAGCATGCATCTCTTCCTTGCTCGCGAGGCCATTTCATTACTTATGATTAGTTCGTGTAAACTAGTCATTTGATTTGTTTTGTAATATTCTAATTAGTTTAGCATAACTATTTGTTTCAATTTGGGTTATAATACTTAATTAGCTAGAGTTAGTTAATTAGTTTACTTGTAATAAGTAGCTTAGCGTAGATTAGCTTAGCTTATTTTTCGGACCCTCCCTCGAGAGGGCAACTATTGTAATAAGTGTACGTGTGTGTGATGCATGTCTTCCAACCCCACTTCTTTCTCCCTTTTATTTACCAGCTTTTGATGGTTAGTTTTAGGGCATGTTTCAATTAGCATCCTCATGTTTGCATGTGTGCATTATGCATTCGTCTTACATGCACCGGGCTCGGCGCATCATTCAAATTGTATT
The DNA here is from genome assembly GCA_036172215.1 of Camellia granthamiana. Lineage (NCBI taxonomy): Eukaryota > Viridiplantae > Streptophyta > Magnoliopsida > Ericales > Theaceae > Camellia > Camellia granthamiana. The sequence goes on from CM069914.1 coordinate 119,340,122, forward strand.
GTATTTCAATACACTTTCTTGAATACGTGTTTCAAAGTATGTTATCAAGTGTTGCATTCATATGCCATTCTAGATAGCTGAGCCTATTTTAGTTGCATTTTTGCATGTGTTGCATTAGGCATCTCAACATAGCTAGGATCATGCATTGATTTCTAACATAGCTTCTATTTTGGCTCGGAGTACACTGTAAGTGTTTATGCTTTAGCATCCTTGCATGTGTGTAAGTGACTACCATGATAGCATGCTTGCGATGAGGCTATTTGCTTAATTGCTATAACTGCATGAATGCCTGTGGATGAAGGCTTGATTGCTTGAATTGGAACAATTCATCAAAATGTGAGTTTTAAACCCACTTGAGGTGGCAAAATCATGTTGTTTTAAGCCCACTTGAGGGTGGCAAATCCGTGCTTTAGCCTACTTGTGAGTAGTAACTTCAAACCATTTTCGAAAAACAAACATGAGATGTTTTGTTCTAACTTGAGTGATTTAGTCTATACTTGTATGCTGTGCGCATCACATAGTAATTCTAGATTAATAACCGGAAAAAGAACACATGTATTTTCAAAAACAACATATCATGTTAGTAGAGGCCGATCCTTTGATCGGGCGAGCGGGGGTGCTCATTTCATGACCTTCCCCCTTCGTATCCAAGTTCCCGAGCCGATGCAACTTTAGTGATGACGAACACGTGGCCTTAGACACGAGTCAGGGTTTCCTAAATTCCCCAAAACTAAATATTTAGGTGGCGACTCTGAAATCTGGCAAAACAGTCCATGTTTGGCGCTTTTTTATTAAAATTGATTTTTCAAAACGATTTGCCGGATTTGGACTCTTTGGTGATTTATCAGTCTTACATTGCACTTTGTGAGATTAGATTCAGAACCGTGATAGGAGTCCGAACTGTAGTAGCTAGAACTACAATTCGCGCCCTCGCGCGCGAAGCGGAGTTCGGGCGATCAACACCAGCAATGCAAAGTTATAACATAACAAGAGAACAAAAAGGGCAAAAACGAGTCTTGTGCGTGAGACGTTAAGGCTGACTCCTCGAAACTTGACTTTTCTCACACACTTCACCAAGGCTGGGTTTGGACATCTCTTTGCTCATCTACATACACCTGAATGAGTGTAAGCAAAAGCCCACTGAATACTATCAAATAAAGAAAATACATGAATGACATTCAAGATAGATTTAAGTATATCAGACGGCCTTGGGCCCATTTAGAATTCTATTTAGTATATTAGGCGATTTCAAGCCTGAACATATCAAACGGCCTCTAGCCCACCTCGTTCTTAACAAACGGCCTCGAGCCCAGTTCATTCATGTCCGATGGCCTCTGGCCCAATCATTCATGTCAAACGGCCTTCGGCTCAATCATTCATGTCAAACAGCCTTCGACCCAATCATTCATGTCGAACGGCCTTCGGCCCATTCATTCATGTCAAACAGCCTTCAGCCCAATCAATTGTATCTAACGGCCTTTGGCCCAATCAATCGTAATCGACGGCCTTTGGCCCAATCAATCGTATAACAAATATTTGTCAACAATTCAAGTTAACAAGGTTATAAGACTTACATAGGAATAAGCAATTGGACAAATACATACTTCAAAATATTTTTACTAAGATATTACTCACAGTGATCTGCCGGATGGTTTGCCCTTGTGCTTGACCCTACACATTTCATGAACATAATGGGTCACAAACGATTCAATCCGTTCTTAATTTGTACATCTCTCTTAGGTTTCTTTCTTATTCTTTTAACTCATTTACAATGCTTAATGTGTGCCTAAGAGTGCTTAGAAAAGAAAGGGAACGGAAAATGAAACATAAATTATCTTTTCAAAATTTCTGAAACAGAGCTCCCTGCTCAAGCGTGTATTTCGCCGCTCGAGCGGACCCCCATGGTCTGCAAAAGTACCGGTTGCCTCACTTTTAGGCTCGAGCGTGACTTCGGGCGCTCGAGTTGAAAGCCAAACCACACGGCTTGGCGCTCGAGCGTGAATCTCTCCGCTCAAGCGGACATCCATGTCTGCAAAAGTTCTGGGACCTAGCATTTCACGCTCGAGCGGCCATTACCCTGCTCGTGTGGACATGCCGAATTTTGGGTTTTCCAGAATTCTATTTGAGCTTCAAACTTGCATTCAAATTGACATATCTTGCATATTATGACCCCAAAACTCATGTGTACATCTTCTAACATGATACAAACACTAATTCATCACATTATGAAGCTCAAATCTCATGAATTAATTACATGCATACCCCAAATTACACCAAACTTATTTCCAACATAACAAATTCATGTATTCAAAACTCATACCTTTATGAATTGTATTTGCATGTGGGATACAACTCCTATTTCCAACTTAAATGATGTAGATGATGATCAAAAGCATGAACTTAAATCAAGATTCAACATGGATCATGTATTTCATGCTCAATTATACAAATTCATGACAATTTCTTACATGCATGCATTTATTGACCTCAAATTCATCAAAATCAACTCTATTTATGTTCTTGACCACCATCTAATTTTGAATTCACAAAATTACAAACTTAAACTCATAAATCCTTGCTCAATTACTCACCTAGGAGCTCAAATCTTCCAAATCATGGTTAATTCTTGAGCCAATCCCCTTAGTTTCTTGAATTCTCTTGCAACTCTTCAATGTTGCCCCCCTTTCTTTCTCTAACTTCAGCCCTCTCTCTCTCTCTAGAGAGCTAATTTCAGCCAAAATGAATTCAAGGGAAGGAATTGAGTTTAATAAGGCCCCTTATATACATTGGCCTAATCAAATTTAATTAAGGCTAAGTAATGGCACTTAATTAATCGTTCTGAATCTAATTATTTCGATTCAAATAAATTTTTAATTAGATTTCACCATAGGCTCTAAAAATTACGCTAATCACAATGGCGTAATCAATTTCAGTTTTTGTGGTCGATAAGACCTTCAATTTAAATTCTAAAGCAGAAAATCAAACATATTTTCCTACGGTGAACAGATAGAAGTTCAAAACCACATATATTCATATAAATGGCACTCAAAATCATATCAAACACATAATCACAATCATAATTAAGATTAATTAGCATAATACGGACCAGGCTTATCACAGTCTTTCCCCTTTTTAGGAAGTTTGGTCCTCCAAACTTATTTTACCTTCGTCGGGAAACAAATGTGGATGACGTAGTCGCATTTCATCTTCTTTTTCCCATGTAGCGTCCGTCCCATAGTGTTCTCTCCATTCCACTTTCACCATCGGGATGGACTTGCTTCTTAACTGTTTCACTTGACGGTCAATGATTCGTTCCGGCCATTCTGCGTATTCCATATTTTCATCAAGAGCTATCCGGTGATAATCAATTACATGAAACGGATCCCGAAGATAACCCCTCAACATCGACACATGAAACACATTATGGATTTGTTCGAATTCCAGTGGTAAAGCAACTCTATAAGCAACTGGACCAAGTTTTTCCAGAATCTGAAACGGCCCAATGTAACGAGGCGACAATTTCCCTTTCTTACCGAACCTTACTTGGCCCTTCATTGGAGTCACACGAATAAACACATGGTCACCAACCTCATACTCAAGAGGTCTTCTTCGAACATCTGCATAATTCTTTTGTCGGTCCTAAGCTATTTTGAGCCTTTGCTTAATAGTTTTGATCTTCTCAGAAGTGTCTTGCACAATTTCAGGCCCAAGAAGAGCCCTATCCCTAACTTCTGTCCAACAAATTAGTGATCTACACCTTCTACCATACAAAGCCTCGTATGGTGCCATACCGATGCTGGAGTGTAAGCTGTTATTAGCACCGTTTGGTGTAGCTGTTAAAACAGTTTATAGATTATAGCTTAACAGATTCTAGATTATGACTTTAATCAGAAGTTGTTAATCTGTTTGGTGTAACTGTTAGATTATAGATTTAAGTTGCTGAGTAGTGTTTGTTAAATAAGCTGTAAAATAGTTTTTTCAATTAATTTTTATTTTTTGTTTGTCTACATTTCTCATAAAAAATAATAATAATAATAATCTATAGTCCATTTGGGTTTTTTTCTATTTAAAAAAAATAAAAAAATAAAAAAATCCAAGAGTATAACCATAAATTAACATGTTCACAGCAGAAGCTGATAATCAGAAGTAAGGGGTGAGCAGCTTCTCAGAATTAGTTTTTTTGAGTTAAAATAAATTGTTAGAATCAGAAGTTGTTTGAAATAAATTTAACCAAACAGTCCAAAATAACTTTTTCAAAGCTAAATGCTATAAGTTAACTTTGAAAAGCTGAAACAAACACCCCCATTGTGTACAAACTCTACCAATGGCAAATAATCTTCCCAACTCCCTTGAAAATCCAAAGCACACATTCTAAGCATGTCTTCTAAAGTCTGTATGGTCTGTTCTGATTGTCCATCTGTTTGTGGATGGAATGCAGTACTAAATCTCAATTTTGTTCCCATAGCCTTTTGCAGACTTTTTCATAATCTAGACACAAACTTCAGATCTCTATCCGAGACAATGGATACCAGAACCCCGTGTAAACAAACAATCTCATCAACATATATAGTGGCCAGTCTATAAGCATCAAATGTAGTTCTAACAGGTAGAAAATGTGCAGATTTAGTCAGTCTATCAACTACAACCCAAATAGAATCCATACCTCAAAGAGTTCGAGGTAGACCAACGACAAAGTCCATAGTTATATGTTCCCACTTCCATTCAGGAATAGGGAGAGGTTGAAGTAGACCGCCTAGTTTCTGATGTTCAGCTTTAACTTGTTGACATTGAAGGCATCTGGACACATATTCTGCAATTTCTTTCTTCATTTTGGGCCACCAATAACTTTGTTTCAAATCCTGATACATTTTATTATTACCTGGATGCATAGCAAATACTAACTTATGAGCTTCATCAAGAATTCTTTTCTTTAGTTCCGGAATATCTGGGATATACATTCAATTTTGAAATCTCAACACTTCACTTTCAACGCTGAACTCTGCTTTCGGACTTGTCTCAAATTCATCAATCATTTTCTTGAGGAATTCATCCTCTTTTTGTTTTTGTTTAATCTCGTCAATGATTGCTGGTTCGGCTGAAATGGCGGCTATCAATCTACCCTGTTCACACAATACTACTTCAATCTCAGACTTCTCAAAATCTTGCAAGATTTCTTTCTGTTCCATAAGCAAACATCCTTTATCAATTCAAGCCATCTCCTCTATCGTATATTTAGCTCTTTCTGTGTAAAGAAGTACTTCAAACTTTTGTGATCCGTGTAGACTTCACATTTTGCCCTATACAAATAATGCTGCCAGATTTTCAAAGCGAATACAACTGCGGCCAATTCTAAATCATGTGTTGGATAGTTCTTCTCATGTAGCCTCAACTGCCGGGAGGCGTAAGCAATTACCCTTTCATTCTGCATTAATACACAACCCAACCCTTTATAAGATGCATCACTAAAAATTACAAAATGTTCTGTACCTGTGGGCAATGTCAATACTGGTGCAGTGGCAGTCTCGTTTTCAATTCATGAAAGGCAGATTCTCTCTCGTCATCCCATTCAAATGGTTTCCCTTTGCGTGTTAGTTGGGTAAGAGGCACAGCTATTTTTGAAAAGTCTTTCACAAACCTCTTGTAGTACCCAGCTAAGCCCATGAAACTGCGGACTTCTGTTACATTCGTTGGTGTAGGACAATTCACAATTGCCTCTATTTTCTGCGGTCCACTGAAATCCCATCTTTGTTGATAACATGCCCTAAGAAAATAACCTTATCCAAACAAAATTCACATTTCTTTAGTTTGGCAAATAATTTCTTTTCCCTAAGTGTTTGCAAAACAGTCCTCAGATGTCATTCATGTTCAAGTCTATTCTTTGAATATATCAGAATATCATCAATAAAAACTACAACAAATTCATCAAGGTAGGTCTTAAAAATTCGGTTCATTAGGTCCATAAATGTTGCAGGAGCATTAGTCACCCCAAATGGCATAATAAGAAATTCATAATGGCCATACCTTGTTCGAAACGCAGTTTTCTCAACATCTTTTGCTTTTACCTTCAACTGGTGGTATCCGGACCTCAAATCAATTTTGGAAAACACTTGTGATCCCTGCAACTGGTCAAACAAATCATCAATACAAGGTAAGGGATATTTATTCTTTATTGTCACCTTGTTTAGTTCTTGATAGGCAATACACAAGCGCAAGGTTCCGTCTTTCTTTTTCACCGGTGCACCCCATAGTGAAGTACTAGGTCGGATAAACCCTTTGTCAAGTAAGTCTTGCAATTGTTCTTTCAATTCTTTCATTTCAGTTGTAGCCATTCTGTAAGGAGTTTTAGAAATAGGCTGAGTTCCTGGTACAACTTCGATAGTAAACTCTATCTCCCTGTCTACCAATTCCCTTGGCAATTCATTTGGGAATACATATGGAAATTCGCTAACAATAGGGATACTACTCAATTCAACATTCACCATTTGTTCAGATAGCACACAACACAAGTAACCCTGGCACCCTTTCCTAATCAATATGCTTTCATTGCAGATATCAAATAAGGTGGAGGCACTACCACGTTACCCACAAACACAATTTCTTCCTGTTCCAGAGGTTTAAATACAACTCGTTTTGTTACACAATCAATGGTGGCACAATATTTAGTTAACCAATCCATACCCAGAATTATATCAAAATGTCTAAAGTTTAAGGATAACAAATCTACATACCGAATAGCATTCCCAATATGCATATTACAGAATCGATATACCGATGCACACAACACAGATTCCCCGGATGGAGCACACACACATAGCAAATATGGCAATGATTCTAGAGGTCTACTCAGTCTAGATGCAAATGCACAAGTTACGAAAGAGTGTGTTGATCCAGAGTCAATTAACAATAAAGCATCCTGATTGCATATAGAGATAGTACCTGAGACAAAAGCTTCACCATTCCGTGTATCGCCCGGAACAAGCGCAAAAACTCTCCCTTGCCTCACGGTATCTCTGGTGGTAGTAGATCTCATAGTGTTTCCCGATTTTTGGATAGACATTGTTGAACTAGCAGCTAGTTTTCCACTGATCTAATTACAATCTTTGGCCATGTGCCCTCTCTTACCGCATTTAAAGCAGGCTCCCGACACACGGTAACAAACTCCACGATGCCTTTTACTACAAATATTACACATAGGAGATGTATCTCGGGAAGGATTAGAAGTACTTGAGGAGCCCGAATTTTGCTTCTTTGCAAATTTCTTCTTCGAAAAGAAGCCTTGTCTTTTACTACCCTTCCAGTCAGTTGTTGGTTTAGCTTGTCTGGCTATGTTAGCTTCTGATATTATGGCTCGGTCTAGCACCTCAATATAGGTCTCTAGTTTGAGGACATTCACCTTTTCTAAGATATCATCCCTGAGTCCCCCTTCAAAATGTCTCGCTTTCTTGTAGTCAGTGTCGACCACATGTGGTGCAAATCTGGCCAATTCAGTGAACTTGGCCTCATACTCAGCCACAGTCATGTTGTTTTGTTTAAGCTCCATAAACTCCGACACTCTTCTGTCACGGACACACTATGGGAAGTACTTGTCATAGAAAATTTCCAAGAACCGTGTCTAACCAATACCCTTATTGTTTTCACGCATTAGCATCCACCACCTTCTTGCCTCATCTTCAAGGGTAAAAGTGGCTAGCAATACTTTCTGTGTCTCTGAACAAGGAAACACTTCAAATAGCTTTTCGATGTCGAGAACCCATGCTTCGGCCTTCAACGAATCTAATCCTCCATGGAACTGTGGCAGTGTCATTTTCTTAAACTCTTTGGTGAGAGTTATTATTCGGTCATCATTCTAATTATCTTGCACAGGTGGTGCTGGAGGAGGAGGTGGGGGATGTGGTTGTTGCCACTGTTGTTGCTATTGTTGTTGCTGCCTCAACGTTTCTGCCTCAACGTTTCTGCCATTTCCTGAATCAATCTTTCCATTCTATCCATTCTTGCAGTAGAAGACTCCTCTATCTCATCACCTCTTGTTCTCACCATCTGATTAGACTTACATTATTCCTTATACAAAAGTTCACAAGTATGCATATACTACAAAGCACACATATTCAAATAATTTGCAATGCAAGTAAATCACAAACTTATAGCATATAATCGTTCACTTTTAAACATCTAAGCATATTCTTGATGCTTTCAGATTCATACTTATCACATGAATGCATCCTAGATCTTTTCTAGACGCTTATTGCTCATTCGAACAAGTGCGTGAGTTATTAACTCGTGCTCTGATACCACTGTGTCATGACCCGAACCCGCCCCTCTGGATTAAGGTCATAACCAGCCAGTAACCAAGGGATTACCTACGTCCTCAAACCAAATAAAACATATGTCATCGAAGTTAAGGAGCCAAACGGGAGCAAACTTAAAAATTGTCCAAAGCGCTGTGCTTACATGGCACATCAAAACATCAAACATATGTATTTATTAATAACTCACACCAAAAGGAAATCAATTCAAAGTTCTATACACGCAGGATCATTCAAGTCTTAGTCAGCCAAGCCAAAACTTATATACAAAAGTAATTCAACGTTTTTACCAATAATGCAAAGTTAAAACATAACAAGAGAACAAGAGGGGCAAAAACGAGTCTCATGCGTGAGACGTTAAGGCTGACTCCTCGAAACTTGACTTTTCTCACACACTTCACCGGGGCTGGGTTTGGACATCTCTTTGCTCACCTACATACACATGAATGAGTGTAAGCAAAAGCCCAGTGAATAATATCAAATAAAGAAAATACATGAATGACATTCGAGATAGATTTACGTATATCAGACGACCTTGGGCCTATTTAGAATTCTATCTAGTACATTAGGCGATTTCAAGCCTGAACATATCAAACGGCCTCTAGCCCACCTCGATCTTAACAAATGGCCTTGAGCCCAGTTCATTCATGTCCGACGGCCTTTGGCCCAATCATTCATGTCAAACAGCCCTTGACCCAATCATTCATGTCAAACGGCCTTCGGCCCATTCATTCATGTCGAACGGCCTTTGGCCCATTCATTCATGTCAAGCGGCCTTCGGCCCATTCATTCAAGTCAAACAGCCTTCGGCCCAATCAATTGTATCCAACGGCCTTTGGCCCAATCAATCATATCCAACGGTCTTTAGCCTAATCAATCGTATAACAAATATTTGTCCACAATTCGAGTTAACAAGGTTATAAGACTTACATAGGAATAAGTAATTGGACAAATACATACTTCAAAATATTTTTACTAAGATATTACTCACAGTGATCTGCCGGATGGTTTGCCTTTGTGCTTGACCCTACACATTTCATGAATATAATGGGTCACAAACGATTCAATCCGTTCTTAATTCGTACATCTCTCTTAATCTTCTTTCTTATTCTTTTAACTCATTTACAATGCTTAATGTGTGCCTAAGAGTGCTTAGAAAAGAAAGGGAACGGAAAATGAAACATAAATTATCTTTTCAAAATTTCTGAAACAGGGCTCCCTGCTTGAGCGTGTATTTCGCCGCTCAAGCGGACCCCCATGGTCTGCAAAAGTACTGGTTGCCTCACTTTTATGCTCGAGCGTGACTTCGGACGTTCGAGCTGAAAGCCAAATCACACGGCTTGGAGCTCGAGCGTGAATCTCTCCGCTCGAGCGGACATCTATGTCTGCAAAAGTTCTGGGACCTAGCATTGCAGGCTCGAGCGGCCATTACCCCGCTCGAGCGGACATGCCGAATTCTGGGTTTTCTAGAATTCTATTTGAGCTTCAAACTTGCATTCAAATTGACATATCTTGCATATTATGACCCTAAAACTCATGTGTACATCTTCTAACATGATACAAACACTAATTCATCACATTATGAAGCTCAAATCTCATGAATTAATTACATGCATGCCCCAAATTACACCAAACTTATTTCCAACATAACGAATTCATGTATTCAAAACTCATACCCCTATGAATTGTATTTGCATGTGGGATACAACTCCTATTTCCAACTTAAATGATGTAGATGATGATCAAAAGCATGAACTTAAATCAAGATTCACATGGATTATGTATTTCATGCTCAATTATACAAATTCATGACAATTTCTTACATGCATGCATTTATTGACCTCAAATTCATCAAAATCAACTCTATTTATGTTCTTGACCACCATCTAATTTTGAATTCACAAAATTACAAACTTAAACTCATAAATCCTTACTCAATTACTCACCTAGGAGCTCAAATCTTCCAAATTATGGTTAATTCTTGAGCCAATCCCCTTAGTTTCTTGAATTCTCTTGCAACTCTTCAATGTTGCCCCCCTCTCTTTCTCTAACTTCGGCCCTCTCTCTCTCTAGAGAGCTAATTTCAGCCAAAATGAATTCAAGAGAAGGAATTGAGTGTAATAAGGCCCCTTATATACCTTGGCCTAATCAAATTTAATTAAGGCTAAGTAATGGCACTTAATTAATCTTTCTGAATCTAATCATTTCGATTCAAATGAATTTTCAATTAGATTTCACCATAGGCTCTAAAAATTACGCTAATCACAATGGCGTAATCAATTTCAGTTTCTGTGGCCGATAAGGCCTTCAATTTAAATTCTAAAGCAGAAAATCAAACAGATTTTCCTACGGTGAACAGATAGAAGTTCAAAACCACATATATTCATATAAATGACACTCAAAATCATATCAAATACATAATCACAATCATAATTAAAATTAATTAACATAATATGGACCAAGGTTATCACAGAATCATTGTCTGAAACCATTTAAAAGCATTGGACATGTTTTCAGTTACTGCTCATATTGGATGACAAAATTCATCCATGCAGGAAAATAGTTCTCAAAATGGAAAATATATTCCTACTTGCCAAATGGTCAGTTGTATTGCCTCGCTTAGACCTGATGAGCTAGGTGTTCATTTGGATTGCCCTTAGCCGCTGAATTTACCAATAAAAATGAGATACCAATAAAAATGAGATTTACGTATAAATCTTAATATGTGAATTTATTATTTAATAAGTTTTATGTTAATTAATGATATTTTTATTAAATATTATTAAAAAATGTCATTAATTATTAATTTTTAACGGTAGTTTAAAAATTGACATAAAAAATATCACTAATTGTAAATTTTAATGACAGTTTAAAAAAATCGTTAATAAAAAATTCATTAATTTTTAACATTCAGCGACGATTTGAAAAATTCGTCACAAAAAAATGTCACTAATTATAAGTTTTAGCGATAATTTAAAAAAAAAAAAAAATTTGTGACAAAAAGTTACGAATTATCAATTTTTAGTGGCGTATAAAAAATCGTTACAAAAAATTATTTTTAACGACCATTTTACAGTACTTATTTTTAATAAGATTTGATGGAAATTAAATCTAACTATTAAGACTTATTAATAATCTATCCTAAAAAAAAAGAAAGAAAAAAAATGATGATATTAATTGAAAAAATTCAGTTATTTATTTACTCATGAAAAAAAGTATATATATAAATAATTTTATTTCCCTTAAATTTTGATTTTCGTAACAAATTCAGGATCTACACATAACGAAAACTGGATAGATAATTGGTAGAATGTTTGTTTTTTGTTTTTTTTTTTTTTGGGTTGAGAAAAGTGGAATGTTTGTTTAAAGAATAATGTTATATGTACGAATTCTTATATTAGTACTAATAGATAATTTGGTATAATTTTAAAATTTTTAGATATTTGTGATTTATATAATGAGTGGAGATAGTAATAATATTATCAAATATATTGATACATTATTTAATATATCAATTAGTACATGTAAAACCACCATTTATTTTTATTTTTATTTTTTTTTTTGCTACAGGAAAATCCTCCCTATCCTCCCGCAGGTTCAAGGCAACGCTTTTTGCAGAGATTACTAGGGTGTCCAGTTAGCTATTCCGAGTGAGAAGACTATAACCTGGGAACTTGCCCCGACCTCTCAAGATAAGCTCCGCTTAAATCAAGATTCGCACAGCGGGGGAGCATTGAATTTGTAGAGATCACCAGGGTGTCCTGTTAGCCGTTCCGAGTGAGAAGACTACAACCTGGGAACTTGCCCCGACCTCTCAAGATAAACTCCGCTTAAGTCAAGACTCGCACAGCAGGGAAACATTGAACCCACACCAAGTGTTGATTAGATAACTTGAGGTCCAACCTCCTAACCATCCAAGTGAGGAGACTATAACCTGGGAACTTGCCCTGACCGCTCAAGATAAGCTCCGCTTAAGTCAAGACTCGCACAGCGGGAAACATTGAACTCACACCAAGTGTTGATTAGATAACTTGAGGTCCAACCTCCTAACCATTCAAGTGAGGAGACTATAACCTGGGAATTTGCCCTGACCTCTCAAGATAAGCTCCGCTTAAGTTAAGACTCGCACAGCGGGAAAGTATTGAACCAACACAAAGTGTTGATTAGACAACTTGAGGTCCAACCTCTTAACCAACTGTGCTTCGCCCAAGAGATTGGCCCAAGAGAAGAGGGAATTGAACCTGTGACCTTAAGACTTAAACCCCAAACCTTAACCACAATGCCACCCACCTCTGAGTTAACCACCATAATTTAAATTAGCACTATCCCACATCTCTAAGTAGTGTTACGCGCACAGACACCAACTGGTTAGTACATATCACCATAACTGTCTACATCTATTGGCTTCGTTTGAGAAATAATTATTTTAATTAAAAAGTTAAAAAATTATTATATATTGTCACATTACTTTATTTATTTTTTTTCGTAAATTTTCTTTTTAAAAAATCAAAAAATTACCAAAACAAACCGTTGTCAATGAGGCTTCCTTCAAAGAATTGTCTATAATGGCTCTGTCAATAATCAATACAAATTGAATGCAAGAGAGGGATTCCCTGGCTGATGTGAATCGTCAGTGCTGTAACTTTAATTTGTGCTTTTTTTTATAGTCAAGGCAAGACCAAAGCACTCAACCCATGTTAATTTGATACGAAATAAATAGGCAGCGGCTTTGGTCCAGTTTAAGATCGGATTGGATCGTACTGTTGGACCCATGAGGGATATCACGGGTTTCGTTTTGATAATCTGAACCGTTCAATGTGTAGAACTCGTCGAGTACTATATACCTGTAAAAAATTATGTTGATCGGATATCAATAGTTATGTGAACAAAGCAGTTTTTTATCAACCGTTAATTTTTTCACCGTCCATTTTTTTTATATAAAACTAATTTGATCACATAGCTATTAATATCCGATCAACGTGATTTTTTACAGGCATGTAGTACTCGACGAGTTTTACACATTGCACGGTTTGGATTATCAAAATAGGCCCAAAAAATAGGCCCCATAGGCCGAACTGGACGAATCCAATCTTAATCTCAACTTTATCTTGATCTTGATGAGTAGCAATTAATGCACTGTCTTCTTCTTCTTCTTCTTCTTTTTTTTTTTTCTTTTTTTTTTTTCAATTTTTTTTTTTAAAGTCTTTTATAGTCCTTCCTATCATAGGCCCACTCAGTTGAATTTAGTTTAAGAGTGAAGGAAGGCTCCAAGTGAGTTCCGAATCATTGACAAAAGTTATAATCATTCAAACTAATTGCAAGTGTACACAAATTCTCGTCAAATTAATAAACTTGTTTATGTCAAATTAATAACATAACTTAACATTGTAACATAAAAAAAAAGAAATAGATTGAATTAGTGTAATTTTGATAGAAACTCAAAATGACATGACACAGAGAAAAATAAGATGATAGGATTTCCAACCGGCCCACATAACTAGAGGCAAGCCATTTTCCAAATGGAGCCCTTCTGCCTAGTGGAAATAATTTCATGTGATAAAAGGGTAAGAGACTCTTTTGGCTTCAACTTTTAGTGGTATTTTGGGAAGATGGTAAAAATCAGTTTTTTTGCTTTTAACCAAGCTTTTTGGGAGTAATTTGGGAAGTTGGTAAAAAGTTGCTTTTAATCAAACTTTTTGGGTGTGATTTGACTAAAATACCCTCACTCAACTTAAAAAATTACATTTTATCTAAATTTACAAAATATAAATATTGAGGGTAATTATATAATTTTTCAACTTGATTTTTACACATCACAAATGAGACAAAAAACGCAACCTGCGTTTACCTTCAAAACACAAACCATGCGTTTTATTCCCTTTTCCAAAAGAGCCCTTAGCAAATGTTCATGTGATGACAAGTGATATCAGCAGGAGTGTTGCACAATATTGTCAAATAGAGCAAGATTTTGACTTTTTTTTTTTTTATTTTGGATAAATTACATTTACACTTCTAAGATTTGGATTTAATACATATGACCTCTTGACATTTGAAAAATTACACCGACCCCCCTATCATTGTAATTATTTGGATGGAATTAAATATTAAATTCATACACTCTTTCTTCTTGTTTTGCTTTACTTCTTTGTTTTTTTTCTTTGTTTTTTTCTTTCCTTTGCTTTACTCTTTTTTTTTTCAATGTAATTTCTTTTATTTTTTTACCAGGAGTTGTTGTCTTTTATATAAACAGTAGAGTTTGTGAAATGAGACTATTAATCATAAGGATGGAAATGTAATTTATCAAATATCAATGAGTGATATGTATTAAATCCAAATATCAAGGGTGTCAGTGTAATTTTCCCTTATTTTTTTGAGGTGTATTGTGAAGGAGGACAAGCAGACATACGCATAGCGAGACAAATAAGTCCTACTATAGTTTTTCTGATTTGATTGGAGTTCTGATTTTTATTTTTATTTTTATTTTTTTTGGGAATAAAAGTTTGAAGGAGAATGTATATAGTTTGATGACATGAAAATAATTATAAAACTATGAAAGTGTAAATGGATTAACACTCACCATAAATGAAAATAATGAGCACAACTCCACTTCCATGTTCATAATTTTTGTCAATGAATTTTTCTTTCACCCATTGATTTGTAATTCATCCAAAATTGAAGGATTAGGTAATAATTAAAAGAAAAAGGTAATGTGGGTCACATATCTTATTTCTATTGTGTGTGTGAAACAACATATCTAACTTCTTTTTTCACATCATTTTTGTTATAGTTTTGAGAGAATTTAGCTTATTGAGAAATAATATACAAGTTCACTTTTAAATCCATGTTCTAGACTCAATAATGTATTAAGAAAATGATTGATTGATAATTAAAAAATATTTAATTATAAATCAATTATATTCTTGACATATCATTAAATTTAAAAAATGAATCGAATTTTTGAATTTTGAATAACAATACTCCAGCTTGTTCTATTTATTTGTTTTGTGATCCAAATTAAGTTTTCTGTGGTGGATGCCCCACACACAATGTGAATTACGCTTTTGCTTTCTTTTTTTTTTTTTGGTGGTCTGTGTGTACTGCTCTCTTTATCTTTGTCAACTCCACCTCATAGAGAGAGAGAGAGAGAGAAAAAGAGAGAAAGAGAGATTAATTTGGTTTACAAAACCCAACTAATCCAAATCACCTGCCATTTAACTACTATTTGTCCGATGTGGTTATAATGTCAAAAGGTTTTGAAAAACAAAATACCAACTACGGATGAAAAGCTGAAGAAAATCAAATATATACGTTGAATCATATATAAAGTAGTAGATGTGGACTTTAGAAAGAAGCCCTCCCATTCCCATTTGCAATATACCTGCAGATGATTGTTTATGTCCCCCCACACTGACCCTTTTATTTGAATTTCAGGATTTGTATCATCATATTATCAACCTTTCTTTCCCAATCTCTATAACCCTCCAATTTATATATATATATATATTATGTGACCTTTTCAATAAATATATTTTCACATTGTTGGGATCGCATCGGATCGGATTGGATCTTAACAGTTCCAACCATCCATTTTTCAACGAGTTAGGGACTAACATAAAAGAGACTCACTTTATCCCACTTGACTTGATGTGTGTTTTGGTGAGTGCAGGTGATTATGACCCAATAATCCCCTTTTTTTTTCTTTTGCATGCTCTTCAAACCAAACACCTCCCCTCAGTATTGTACCAAATATCTAAAAAGCAGAGAGATGATGGTTGATTATTAGTGAGAGAGAAGTTGGTGACTCTTAAGAAAAATAAAATAAACATTTAATTGTATTTGTATTTGTATGACAGAAAAATCATCACTTGTGTTGCGCATTACAAATTATAATGTTTTTAATATATATATATATATAATTAATGGTGTAGTAGACAGATGTTGACATTAGAAAGCAGGACTAAAAGTTGGATTGGCCATTCAGGTGCTTAAGCTGTCCAAATCTAGTGCTGGTTATGTCCTGGATTGATTCTCTATTTAAATCATGTAAAAATATAGATAGATGATTCAATGATTATGAATATTTTGAGATGGGAGAATAAAAGAATTTGTTATAAAAATTTAGTACAATTATGATAGTTGATAATCAAGAAAAATTAAAATTTAAGTTTTTAATAATGCTACAGTGATTATATTTAAATACAAAATTTTAGATGTAAGTTTTGGGGCTGTTAAACTAATATATTAATCACAAATCTATGGTATGAAAGATTTTAATACTCAAACTGTTATTTTTCTATCTTTTGTGCTATAATATCCAAAATCGATCGGACTCCTCCATACATTTTGGTTACTTCCATTTTTATATGTATGCAAACTTTAAGAAGAAAAAAAAAATCATATCCAATATAAGGGCACCCCAGAATTAATTAGGCATCCTCAAAAATCTTAGAAATCTCACCTTGTGTAATCCATCGAAATGTCTCATATTGATTTTCCACAAATTTATGACAATATGTGAAATCATATTTAAAAACGATTTCTTTTCTGTGAAAAATCCTTCAATCTCAAGTTTTATTGTATAAATGACAAGTCAAATAGTCTGAATTAAAATTTTGTATGAGCGCAGAATAATCTTCTCGTATAATCCTGTTGATCAAGTTTGAGCTCCTCCAGACGTCGTCGTTTTGCTCCCTGAAAACACAAACGTGAGCTAGCCGGCGGGTATGTGCCAGATACCTCTCCGATGCCTAAGTCAGCAAAAATAGGCAAAAAGCTCTGTGTATTCGAGAGTCAAAGTTGTGATACCTGTACATAGGTTCTGTCATGAGCTTTTATAGTTTTGCCTAGCACAATCCTAGTGGGACTCTTATTCCTCAATGTAGAGTCCTCCTAGAAATCATATTCCTGAAAGATAATGCTTATCCCTCAACACCCTCCTCACTGCTTAAACCAAGTGAGATGGTTTTACCGTGGTTGGATAACAATATGACCGAGCTAACACTAGCCCTTTGTCATACTTAATCCAACGCCTTCATATGCGACACATAGCTCGTGTCACGCCCCAAATCCGCCCCTAAAAATTTGGGCATGACCCATTCGAAATGGACACCAAACCTGTTAAATATTATTTATGGGGCCTGAACGGAAGCATTTAATAACATATAAGAACATGAAAATAATATCCATTGAGCTATCACTACTATGCCAGGATCACAGACAGAACATAATGCAGATAATTGTACATTGACGTATATCTGGAGATAGCTAAATACATATACATATACATCAAGCTTAATAAACACTTAGGGTACAAATTAAAACTTAGCAAAACTCCAAAACTTAAACGGTCAACACCTAACAGCTTAGACACTCAAGGCTTGGTAACTGGTAACGGACGCCACCGGTTAAGGTTGACCTTCAGGATGAGTGCCTACAGAAACAGACATAAAATAAAGTGAGTCAAGCTCAGTGAATAATAGTACGTAAAGCATATAATATTCAACTCAAACAATAAAGTATATAACTGCAGAAGTATATGATCAATTACACTTGAAAATATATCTCAACAATCATGGGTCCAGTTTCCTTACCAGAGCAGTTTAACACGTATAGAAGTTACAAATTGGCCATATGCTCAAATACCAGAATATCATCAGCCCCAAATGATACAGAACAGCCTTTCGGCCCAGTCCTAACAGAACGGCTTACCAGCCCAGAGATAACAGAATAGCCTTTCGGCCCAGTTATAACAGAACGACTTACCAGCCCAGAGATAACAGAATAGCCTTTCGGCCCAGTCATAACAGAACGGCGTACCAGCCCAGAGATAACAGAACGCATAAAGCGTAAGGGTACAGAATTAGCAGAAAATAATAAGTTTTAAAACCAACAATACTTATCATGCTAACTCATAAACGAAATAGGTCCATAGACAAAGTATATAAACAGAATAAATAAACAAAGTAGAACCATCCCCAAAGTCATCTGAATACCGTCAGACCATAGGATACAAAAATCATCTCAGTTTCATACGGATACTTGGTTTAAAAATGAACATAGGTCCATTTACTCATTAAGAAACGACATGGTTTGCTTATGGATAATAAAGAATTATTATTTGGTAGTAACAGAACAAAATCATTCAAAGTCATACCGATATTTGCCAATCTTTCAACGTTCTCACTGACTTTCAATCATCACAATTGGTTGTATAACATGTTCGTATAACACTTACAATAAACAGAGCGTTAGTGATAATAACTATCAATGATTAGTAAAATGTGCATCTTCGTACTATTACTCACCGTGTATTGGTGGAGCTTTTATCCCTCCTGAAGCGTGTCCTACACACATATGAAATCACATATTAATTCTCTAACTCATTTTCCTTAATTTCCTTTCTCATTTTCCCATAATTCACAATACTCATAACAAGGCCCATTCGCAAATTTTAACATTTTTGGAAACATCACAGAAATCCAATTAACCTTGTACATGTCTAATTTAACCCACCAATTCCATGATTCTACTATCAATTTGGGCAAAGTCATTATTTACCATCACCAATTAATCTAGGGTTTCAAGAATAATGAGGGCTTTTAACAAATATTCTAACTTCTTAAATCACTACTTTTAATCCCAATGATTCTACACCTAAGATTCACAATCCATCATTTAAACTCATCAATGTAACTTCCAACATCACAAACCATAGAATCTCAAATCTCAAGTTTGACACAAATGCTCAAAATCATAGATTTTGTATTTATATACTCAAAATACCACAATCCATCCATGAATTCAAGTATTGTAAGAGAATAAGGGTCCCTACCTCAAGAATCAAGCAAGGAGCAAAGCTTTGAGACGAATCCCCCAAATCCCGAAATTCCAATCGGGTGAAGTTGTTCATCTTCTTGTCTTCTTCACTTCTTGGTGGAAGATCTAGCTCAAACCAAAGGGAAATGGAAGTATTTGGGGATCAAAACTCTAGGGTTTTCGGACCTAGAGAGAAAAGAGAAGAAGGGAAAAGGAAAATGGAAGAAATGACCCAAAAATTCGTGTTTAAAGCTGTTGTCCCGTAATTCCCGCTCGAGCGGAGAAATTCCCGCTCGAGCGGACCTGTTTTCAGCACAGATCCCGAAACTTCAAACATGCGTAACTCTCCCATCCGGACTCCGTTTTAGGTCGTTCTTGTGTCTAAATTGAAGCCCCGAAAATAAGCTTTCCAACGATTCGAACCTCACATCCAAACTCAAAGTGTGGAAAAATAAAAGGACAAATGAGTGACGGTTGGTCGCAAACAAATTATTCAAAATAAAGTTTTTGATCCAATCTTACTCTACCATCATATTATCATCTCAATTAATATCCCAAAATAAGGTAAGAACATTTCAAATACACTAAGAAGAACATCAAAATGAATCCACATGCTTCAGAATCAAACTTACCCAGGCGACCCGCTCGAGCGCCCAACCTTGCGCTCGAGCGCGCAGACCAACAGAGTCGTCCGCTCGAGCGTAAACTCCCCCGCTCGAGCGGAGAACCACAACTCCCAGAATCTCAGGCTATCTGAAAAATTGTTGGAAACCCCAAAAGTCCGCTCGAGCGGCCACTCCTCCGCTCGAGCGGAGGAAAGGATTTCTGGGTCGTTACATCCTTCCCTCCTTACAAAAATTTCGTCCTCGAAATTTGAGAAAACCAAATAGAAAATAGGTCAAACATATACAGAAACACACCCTGTAATGATCCAAAACTAGATCCACACTTGGGATAGAAAAGGATCACAAATACTTTCGATCAACATATACGCATCAAAATTTCAACGGCCAAGGAACAACACTAACCAATTATAATCCCAAGGCCCATAACAACTTCTCAATTTCAAAGACAATTCACATTATACGGTCCATCACCAAAATTCAATTGCACTTCAATTAGTGGCATCACCAACTCTTTGTTTCATTGACACTAAAAACATAGAATAGTGAGGACCATCATACAATTACTCCTTAAAGACATACACATAGAGAGGCTCCGACTCATCCTCAAGAGAGGTCAATCAAAAACTCAAATATACCTTAAAGTTTATAATCTCTACACCCTTTTCACTTTCTCACTTCTCTTCTTTTCAATCCTTATTTCTTTCTAGGCGTAAGAAGACTTGGATATATATATAGATGGTCACAGATACATAATTAATTTCAGATAATTAACCCTTTAAGGTTTCAAATTTCTTATTCAATTATGCGAAATGAGTTCCCACAGCATGCATTAAGTTCACTCGTAATGAAAGTACCCTCCACAAAGTCTCTAACTAAGTCAGCCCATCTGTAATAGTTCCATACATACTTTTAATTAGAGAGTACATGTTCGAACTTATCTTCTAATGCAGTTTACTCGGTGGTCCCTGACCATTACGTAGTTCCCAAGTAACGTAATTACATGGTTAGACTTAAATCCGATTATGTATCATTGGATCAGATTTCAGAACTTACCAAATAAGGTTTTGCCTAAGAGGTACCACAACTTCCATTTACGAAAATATACTAAGATCGTAGCATTACATAGGTTTTAAATCACATTCTCTACTTCTTGACGAAATCTGAATGGTGGGAAGAAAAATCCCCATTATAGACACCTGATCATGCCGTCATATTGAATTCAACATCATACTTGACTAATCATTCATAATCGTAAGGTATAACATTTTCCTTTACTAGTGCTTTTCTTGTTGTAGCACAAATTCATTTGGTTCCCCTTTCCCTATTCAAACAATTCTTCCGTTTCTCACTGGCAGAGACAACGTCACTCACATGGTTTCGTCTTTACAACTTATAATTATAGTGGATCAACAAACGATCGAGCAGAAAATAGAGACCAATCATTTGGCCCGGTTAGTTAACAAACATAGAGCTTCCAGTTAGTCCTCGTACGTAGATTCTACCAAGTTCATTCATATAATTATAACTCTTATTACGTGTACAGTAACCATAAAAAAAAATCACATCTTTCCAGAGTCTATAAAAGCAACAACTTACGCAATAGTATAGCAAAGGAGCAATTTGATTTCGTGACATCCCGGTTCAGAATTCTTAATATTAATTCAATGTGGTAGTCAATTAATTTGTAATCATGTAGTGAATATTGTCCAAAGTTGTCTAAACATATAAGAGGAGGTAAATGTCCTGAACAAAATGGAATATTTCCATGTCCATTATTTCCACCAGAATCCACGAGATCGTGCAAAACAGTTCACATCATAACTTCCATATAGGTGATATAGAACAATGTCACAACCTCTAACATTTGCATAGTCACATAAAATAGTTCACAGAAATGAGTTTCTCAATCTTAAGTCACTTAATATACAAAAACAGAATTTGAATTCCTGCAGTAGCTTAGCTACTTACTGATCATTTAGGTTGACTTCGAAGTAGTCAACAGCTGCCATTTTTCTCTCTTTTTTTTTTTTTTTTTTTTTTTACCACCCTTATATACCACAAATCACAAATTTCACAACCAAATCCCAATTACACGTAACCTGAACTCATTCGACACTATCAATCCACATCATGTTATGACATAGCATAAACTGAACAGATAAATAGAAGCACATTCGTACAGATTCTTAGTTATACTTGAATCAGAAACAAAAATCAGAACTTATACTTGATCATAATCCACCCGTACAAGACCGTCGGTGGCAAGAGATATCTTGTAACATACTTATACCACGGTATTTTTACCCCCGGGCAAGGGCCCTTAATACTTTTACATACATGGATCATCATTCCTTAATTCTTGACATAACGTATCAGAAAATGAAACAGTGCTTGTCATATCATGTCATTATCGTGCACTTAACAGAATAGAATAAGTCACTTCTTACATGGGTCCAACTATTATCCAAAACACAACTTATCAAAATACATATCACAATACCTTTTTAAATCATAGGTCCAAACAATACCATAACAAGAAAGACATCACTATATCATAACTAAATCTTTCATACTTAGTGTTTAAGCAATTTATGACAACTGAAACAGATTCAGATATATGCTCATAATCATATTCATATTTAAATTTTGCATAAGATCATATATGGCTAATTATCAGATCAGGTAGGTCCGAAGACCACAACAGGTAGGTCCGAAGACCACAACAGGTAGGTCCAATGACCATAACAGGTAGGTCCGAAGACCACAACAGGTAGGTCCAAAGACCACAACAGGTAGGTCCGAAGACCACAAAATTGATACCAATAGCCACGGTATTGTTACCCCCGGACGAGGGCCATAGGCCACGGTATTGTTACCCCCGGGCGAGGGCCATAGGAATTAAGGGTGCCACAATTACTTATACCATTTTAACAGATTGGCATGTTGGCCCAGAATTATCAGATTGGCCTTTCAGCCCAGATGTATCAGAAATATACAGAAGTGTGTATGGACTCAAGAGGTGGCTCGTACGGATTCTAGAGGTGGCTCCCACTAAAGTGTAGCACTTAGTTCCGTACAGCACTTTGCTCCACACCAGAAGTCAATAAGTCTCATCATGTCATATCATAAGCAAAACGAGTATCATAGCGGAACAACCATAATGTCATCAAAATAGGCTTTTCAAAAATCAATCATTTCGTATAATAGACATGAGAGGTATAATAGACATGGCTCATAATCGTTAACGTACACAAATTACTCTTAACGTTGCTATCAGTCTTTTCATATGCACTAAGGATGTCATGCATGAAGCCTAAGTCTTTTCTAGACATCCTACAGCTCAATGGATCCGTGTGTGAGATAACAACTCGTGCTCTGATACCACTTGTCACGCCCCAAATCCGCCCCTAAAAATTTGGGCATGACCCATTCGAAATGGACACCAAACCTGTTAAATATTATTTATGGGGCCTGAACGGAAGCATTTAATAACATATAAGAACATGAAAATAATATCCATTGAGCTATCACTACTATGCCAGGATCACAGACAGAACATAATGCAGATAATTGTACATTGACGTATATCTGGAGATAGCTAAATACATATACATATACATCAAGCTTAATAAACACTTAGGGTACAAATTAAAACTTAGCAAAACTCCAAAACTTAAACGGTCAACACCTAACAGCTTAGACACTCAAGGCTTGGTAACTGGTAACGGACGCCACCGGTTAAGGTTGACCTTCAGGATGAGTGCCTACAGAAACAGACATAAAATAAAGTGAGTCAAGCTCAGTGAATAATAGTACGTAAAGCATATAATATTCAACTCAAACAATAAAGTATATAACTGCAGAAGTATATGATCAATTACACTTGAAAATATATCTCAACAATCATGGGTCCAGTTTCCTTACCAGAGCAGTTTAACACGTATAGAAGTTACAAATTGGCCATATGCTCAAATACCAGAATATCATCAGCCCCAAATGATACAGAACAGCCTTTCGGCCCAGTCCTAACAGAACGGCTTACCAGCCCAGAGATAACAGAATAGCCTTTCGGCCCAGTTATAACAGAACGGCTTACCAGCCCAGAGATAACAGAATAGCCTTTCGGCCCAGTCATAACAGAACGGCGTACCAGACCAGAGATAACAGAACGCATAAAGCGTAAGGGTACAGAATTAGCAGAAAATAATAAGTTTTAAAACCAACAATACTTATCATGCTAACTCATAAACGAAATAGGTCCATAGACAAAGTATATAAACAGAATAAATAAACAAAGTAGAACCATCCCCAAAGTCATCTGAATACCGTCAGACCATAGGATACAAAAATCATCTCAGTTTCATACGGATACTTGGTTTAAAAATGAACATAGGTCCATTTACTCATTAAGAAACGACATGGTTTGCTTATGGATAATAAAGAATTATTATTTGGTAGTAACAGAACAAAATCATTCAAAGTCATACCGATATTTGCCAATCTTTCAACGTTCTCACTAACTTTCAATCATCACAATTGGTTGTATAACATGTTCGTATAACACTTACAATAAACAGAGCGTTAGTGATAATAACTATCAATGATTAGTAAAATGTGCATCTTCGTACTATTACTCACCGTGTATTGGTGGAGCTTTTATCCCTCCTGAAGCGTGTCCTACACACATATGAAATCACATATTAATTCTCTAACTCATTTTCCTTAATTTCCTTTCTCATTTTCCCATAATTCACAATACTCATAACAAGGCCCATTCGCAAATTTTAACATTTTTGGAAACATCACAGAAATCCAATTAACCTTGTACATGTCTAATTTAACCCACCAATTCCATGATTCTACTATCAATTTGGGCAAAGTCATTATTTACCATCACCAATTAATCTAGGGTTTCAAGAATAATGAGGGCTTTTAACAAATATTCTAACTTCTTAAATCACTACTTTTAATCCCAATGATTCTACACCTAAGATTCACAATCCATCATTTAAACTCATCAATGTAACTTCCAACATCACAAACCATAGAATCTCAAATCTCAAGTTTGACACAAATGCTCAAAATCATAGATTTTGTATTTATATACTCAAAATACCACAATCCATCCATGAATTCAAGTATTGTAAGAGAATAAGGGTCCCTACCTCAAGAATCAAGCAAGGAGCAAAGCTTTGAGACGAATCCCCCAAATCCCGAAATTCCAATCGGGTGAAGTTGTTCATCTTCTTGTCTTCTTCACTTCTTAGTGGAAGATCTAGCTCAAACCAAAGGGAAATGGAAGTATTTGGGGATCAAAACTCTAGGGTTTTCGGACCTAGAGAGAAAAGAGAAGAAGGGAAAAGGAAAATGGAAGAAATGACCCAAAAATTCGTGTTTAAAGCTGCTGTCCCGTAATTCCCGCTCGAGCGGATAAATTCCCGCTCGAGCGGACCTGTTTTCAGCACAGATCCCGAAACTTCAAACATGCGTAACTCTCCCATCCGGACTCCGTTTTAGGTCGTTCTTGTGTCTAAATTGAAGCCCCGAAAATAAGCTTTCCAACGATTCGAACCTCACATCCAAACTCAAAGTGTGGAAAAAGAAAAGGACAAATGAGTGACGGTTGGTCGCAAACAAATTATTCAAAATAAAGTTTTTGATCCAATCTTACTCTACCATCATATTATCATCTCAATTAATATCCCAAAATAAGGTAAGAACATTTCAAATACACTAAGAAGAACATCAAAATGAATCCACATGCTTCAGAATCAAACTTACCCAGGCGACCCGCTCGAGCGCCCAACCTTGCGCTCGAGCGCGCAGACCAACAGAGTCGTCCGCTCGAGCGTAAACTCCCCCGCTCGAGCGGAGAACCACAACTCCCAGAATCTCAGGCCATCTGAAAAATTGTTGGAAACCCCAAAAGTCCGCTCGAGCGGCCACTCCTCCGCTCGAGCGGAGGAAAGGATTTCTGGGTCGTTACAGCTCGGCTCTTGTTCACTTGTACCTTGGTTTTGTCTGTTAGACCGAGCTAACTGCAGCAGGCTTTGACCGACCTAACAAGGGCGAGGTCCACCTTATGAAGCCCAAACATCTCGACTCATAACTCGGTCCAGATTTCTCTTGGCCCAAGCTCGTTAGTTTTTAGACCAAGCTATAGTAGCTCCTGTCTCGGTCTGACGTGCAGCCCAATTTCCAAAGAAACCTCTTCCTTAGCTCGGCCCAATTTATTTATAAATTACCCTCTCAATTGCCCCTTAATTCCATCTGGGCAACATGATTTGGGATTACTTGTTACTCGCCTAGCTAAAAGTTGGCCTTCAACCGAGCTAAATTGATACCGGGCTACTAATTTGTCCGGGCAAAAAACATCTTTTCAGTCGCTGCACATCTGAATCGCTTACGATTCTCTTGGACACATGGTGAGCCCTTATTGGTTGAATACAGCTGCCATAGCCGTCTTCGTACCTTGCAAAATTTGAACAGTCCCGCCCAAATTCACGCTTTATGCAAAAAAAACCCCTATTTTTCCAAATCAAACACTCCACTATTCATCTTTTCCTTCTCTTCGTGTCTCTATGCTTCCATTTTCACGCTCAAAGACACCTGCAAAGCTTGTGTTCTTGTTAGAGCCCGTTTGACCTTCGTCCATCCACATCGAAGCTGTAAGTAACTCAATCCTTTCATTTTCTTCGTTCTGCTTTGTGAATATATGTAGTATAGAAACACATTCACATGTTTCTCGAAACACATTACTATAGTTTTCACACGAATGGGCAAGAACCTCTTTAGACCATAATCACACTCACTGGATTCCCAAATAACCTGTAATAGGACGCTTTTGATCCAAAATCACACCATGACCGAGATAAGAACTTGTTTATCATAAGTGTGTATTATACCGAACTGGAAACCATGCCCAATGACCGAACTAGAACTGGAGCCAAGCCTTTAACCGGGCTAGAGGTCCTGAATGAGCCCTTCTGTTTGACTGAACTGAGAATACCACGTTCCCCGAATGTGACCGAGCTAGGTTTTTCCATTTTCTTTTTTGCTTGTAAATTGATTGTTCACTTAGTCTGGTCCAGTTGTTTGGGCATAACACTTCTTATCTTCACTTTGCAAACTCTGACTAGGTTGGCCAGGCACACCTTTGCACGCTCAACCGAGATACTCTACGTCATCTCAACACCGAGCTAGGACTCCGGACTAAGTTATTTATAATTTTAAGTCATAAATGGGTAAATATCGATTCCTAATAAACTCATCAAGGGCTATTGCCGAATTCCGCAAGGACTACAACATCTCTGATGACGTCCACCTTTCACTAGCCGAGCTAGATACAACTCCATGGGGAAAATCGGGCTTCGTTCCCTTCAACGTCCTTTCTATTGTAGAGGCCGGACTCCGATTCCCTATTCAGCCACTATTATGTGAATTCCTTAGGCAGACTAGAATATGCCCAACCCAACTTAGCACCAATTCTTACAGAATAATAAATGGCATCACCGAGCTAAATCGCCGGCTTGGCTTCACCCTCGGTTTGGCCGAGCTATTTCACCAATGCTCACTAGGCCAGAATGAAGACGACTGGGTATATTATTTAAGAATAAGACACCGCCGAGAGAAAATAATAAAAAACACACCGAATAAAGACTTAAATGATGATGACTTTTTCTGGGTTTCTGGTAACTTCGAGGACCAGGAAGCCCAAATACCAGGCTACAACATAAATTGGAACAAACGGACTGCTAGTAAGGACACCTCGGTTCTTACTTCTATATGTTTTTTACCTTTGTTGTTTGTAAGTTTCTCACCGTGCTAACTGTTTGCCTTTTTCCTTACGTAGACTTGAACCAGCTTAAGTCTCAATACCAATACCCCAATTTGGACGCTCTCCCCGCCGCGCTTCGATACCACGATCGAGGTTGGGCCAAGCTACTTAACTTCGAGCCGACTTACAGATACAACGGACGGAGGAAGACCAGGGTAACCGACTTTCTCCTTGAACCATCCCCTGAACCAGATCCTGCTCTTCCTTAAACTAGGCTGATCCCACTAACAGAGGAATAAGAAATGGTTAAGAAGAGAGCAGTCAGAGCACTCATCACCGAAACAATGGCCCCAGCTGTGAGAGCTCAAACCGAGGTACCACAGGCGCCAAACATATGTGGCCATGGCAGCCCTGCCAATAGCCCGGGCCTCGTCATCTCGACCAAACAAGTGTGCTCGTACCTCCTCGACCGAGCTACGTCTTATTGATAAAGACGACACCGTGCTTCCAGAGACCACATGACCGAGCCCAAAACCAGTGCGTTCTAACCGGGCTAGCCCTTCAGAGTGGGCACCAAGAGTGACCTATAAGAACCGGGCCATAACAAACACAGATTCAGTGGTCGCTGAAAAAGACCACTCGCTCGCCTTCAACCTCGCTAAGAGCGTATGCTTGCCAGCCGACATGGAGCATCATGATCATCTGACCGAGCTGAAGGCCATCCGCTCGGCAACAAAGTCGATGGTGCTAGTAAGTTTCTCTTATTGTCTTTCTAATTTGTACATCTGTTTGCGCGGTTTTAACCATAATTGCTATCTCTCATTTTGCAAGCCATGCAGAAGAATCATGTCGCTCACAAGCGTGTGTTGAAGTTGCGTAAGACCACATAGCTGGCCGTGGCAGATGCCAACGCTAAGACGGTCAAGCTAGAAGAATCCAAGCAGAAAATGGCCAAGCTTGACTCTGAAGTTGCCCGGCTCACCGGGCTGGTTAACTCGGCTGAGGCAGATAAACAGAAGGCTTTGGCCGAGCGGAAAGACAAATATCTACGCGAGCTAGCCAAGCTCAAAAAAAAGAAAGATGCTGAGATCGCA
The DNA here is from genome assembly GCA_036172215.1 of Camellia granthamiana. Taxonomy (NCBI): domain Eukaryota; kingdom Viridiplantae; phylum Streptophyta; class Magnoliopsida; order Ericales; family Theaceae; genus Camellia; species Camellia granthamiana. Next base: position 119,368,737 of record CM069914.1, read on the forward strand.
GAGTTAAAGAAGAGCGCGGACGATGCGGAAGACCGCGGCTACAAAGAAGGGGAGGCCACCTACATCCTGCAGTGCGAAGCTGCCAAGGATATATTTTTCAAATGTGGATAGAAGGCAGCCGTGTCAAAGCTCGATTATGGCCAAGAGACCGAGGTCTTTCAGAACCCTCCTCCCCACTTTATTCCAAGCTAAATGGCGGAGTATGCCAATGCTATTCAGCAAAAATTTCTTCAAGTAGGGGAGGAAGAGGAGGCATCCCCAGAGCCCAACAACACCCCGGCTGTTACCAATGATCCTGGTCTCCAAACCGCTCAGTCAGCTCGGGTGGAGCCCCCAGTGCCCAGTACGGTTGAAGATATGACCGACCCTCCTGCTGGAACCGGGCTACGGAGTGATGAAACTTGAGTTGACCTGGACACAGACCTGGATGATCTTTTTGCCTGACTTTGTATTTTTCTTCTTTTGATATCAATTTCTGAAAGCATTTTGTAACCGGGCTGGAGCCCCTCATTGTAATGCAGTTTCCAATCTTGAATGAAATCCGCTGTTTTTGTCCGTTTTTTTGTTCGGTTTATTTCATACCTGTATTTATTTTTCAACTCTGATTTGAATGAATTTTTTAACATTTTCTGGCTGAGATACTTATCTCGGTCTTGGAGCCTTGTAATCTGTTTGGTCATACCTGCCAAGTCTCTTCAGCCTAGATCCTTATCTTGGTTGGAGAGAACTCAAAGTTGGTTATTCCAGCCAACCTCTATTTAGCCTATATCCTTATCTCGGCTGAGGAGAACTCAAAGTTGGTTTTTCCAGCCAACCTCTCTTCAGCCCAGGTCCTTATCTCGGCTGAAGAGTACTCAAAGTTGGTTTTTCTAGCTAACCTCTCTTTAGCCTAGATCCTTATCTCAGCTAAAGAGTACTCAAAGTTGGTTATTCCTGCCAACCTCTTTTCAACCTAGATCCTTATCTCGGTTGAAGTGTACTCAAAGTTGGTTATTCCAGCCAACCTCTCTTCAGCCTAGATCCTTATCTCGGCTGAAGAGTACTCAAAGTTGGTTATTCCAGCCAACCTCTCTTCAGCCTAGATCCTTATCCCGGTTGAAAAGTACTCAAAGTTGGTTTTTCCAGCCAACCTCTCTTCAGCCTAGATCCTTATCCGGGCTGAAGAGTACTCAAAGTTGGTTATTCCTGCTAACCTCTCTTCTGTTGCCCCTAGCTGACAATGACTGAGAATAACTTTTACAATAAGAAGACTTTTTGCTGAAAAAGTAAACTACTTGTATTATTTGAAAAAAGGAAAAACTACACTTATTCTAAGGAAAAAGCTAAAAATAAAATAACTTGAGATTGACAATATTCCATGGCTTGGGAACAGCCTTGCTGTCTCCATCTTCCAAGTGATATGCCCATTTTCCTGTTAAGCCAACCACTTTGTATGTTCCTTCCCAATTAGGCCCTAACTTGCCATCTCCGGGTACCAGAGTGTTTCCTATTACTTTGCGTAGCACCCAATCTCCAATCTTGAATTGCCTTGGATGTACCATCTTGTTATATTTTCTGGATAACTCTTGTTGGTATGAGGCGATGTGAACTAGTGCTCTTTCTCTTCTCTCTTCTGCTAGGTCAAGTTCCAAGGTTATGGCTTTTCCATTCAAGTCTGGGTCAAAATTTTCACTTCTAATGGTGGGGAGGCTTACTTCTAGTGGGATTACCGCCTCCATGCCATAGGCCAAAGAAAAAGGCATTTCACCAGTTGACCACCGAGGTGTGGTACGGTAAGCCCATAGAACATGAAGAAGCTCCTCAGCCCGCTTGCCTTTTGCTCTTTCTAACCTTTTCTTCAAACCATCCAAGACAACTTTGTTTGATGCTTCTGCCTGGCCATTTGCTTGAGGGTATGCTAGTGTAGAGTTGTAGAATTCTATCTTGTATTCCTCGCAGAAGCCTCTAAAAATCTTGCCGTCGAACTGAGTACCATTGTCAGATATTAGAGCCTTTGGTATGCTGAATCGAGTTATGATATTCTGCCAGACGAACTTCTTAACATCTTTCTCCTTTATTGATGCGAGTGCTTCAGCCTCTACCCACTTCGTGAAGTAATCCGTTGCTGCGAGAAAGAACTTTCTGTTGCCGAGTGCTGTTGGAAGTGGCCCTACTATGTCCAAGCGCCACATCGCAAAGGGCCATGGGCTAGTTAATGGTAGAAGCTCTCTGGCTGGTTGATATATTTGGTGTGTGAACATCTGACATTTCTCGCACTTCTTGACATACTTCTCTGAATCTACTTGCATGTAAGGCCACCAATATCCTTGTGAAATTGCTTTGTAGGCCAATGATCTTCCCCCTTGGTGGATTCCGCATACGCCTTCCTGTATCTCGAACAAGAATGCCTCGACCTTGCTAGAATGGACACATTTCAAGTAAGGTCCTGTGAAGGATTTTTTATATAACGTCAATAATGGAGAGAGCCAAAATCACTGTGACTTTGGTCTGATCTTGTTGGCCTCTTTCTTCTCTTTAGGTAAGATGCCGTCTTTTAAGAATACAATAATGAGATCCATCCATGAAGGGCCTAGTTCGGCACAACATACCTCTGTTACTTCGGGTTCTTCAATACTTGGTCTGGGTAAGAAGTCGATCAGTAATGGATGTGGGATAGATGTGTCTGCGATGGAGGCAAAACCTGCCAGTTCGTCTGCTCTGTTGTTTTTGTCTCGGCCGATCTGCTCTATTCGCACTACTTCGAACTTCATGATCTCATTTCTGACTAACTCTTGGTACTTAGCCATCCTCTCATCTTTTGCCTCATAGTCGCCTGAAATCTGGTTTACTACCAGCTGGGAGTCACTATAAACCATTAGCTCGGTGGCTTTCATGAAGAGTGCTGATTTTAGCCCTGCTAGAAGTGCTTCATACTCTGCCTCATTGTTTGATGTTAGGAAGCCAAGGTTGACTGCTTGTTCCACTATCAGGCCATCTGGTGAGATGAGGACTATGCCAAGTCCTGCACCGAGCCTATTGGATGCTCCATCCATGAAGAGCTTCCACATCTCTCCAACAAATAGCTTCCAGCAAGTGGAGGGGTCGGATGATGTCCTGGGGTCATGAGTGTTACTGATGTTTTCTTCTAAGTCCATGCTTGCTGTTGGGGTTTGCTCTTCACTATCTGACTGTACCAAGTTTTTACTTGTTGATGAGTCTTTGTCGGGTATAGCACGGTTTGCCTCTTCCTCCCTTTCTTCAATCCGGTATGCCTTGGGATGTGGTTGGGCATCTTGTTTTGAGGGCTGCGCAATTCCTATGGCACTTTCCATCCCCTTTTCGGTTGTATCAGTTAAGCCGACTAGGCAGATGTGATGGCTTCCTGGTGTGAACTCAGCCACAAAGTCTTCTAGAGCTTGGGCTTTTATTGTGGTTCTGGGTTGAAACTTGATGTCGAACTGTCCCAATTCCACCGCCCATTTCAAGATTCGTCCAGAAAAGTCCATCCTCTCAAACAAAGCTTTTAAGGGAAAAGCTGTCAGGACGATTATGGTGTGGGCGTGGAAGTAATGTGATAACTTCCTTGAGCCCATCATCAAAGCTAAGGCCAGTTTTTCCAATGGTAGGTACCTGGTTTCTACTCCCAGCAAGGTTTTACTAACATAAAAGATAGGCAGGTGTTGGATTCCTTCCGCTCTGACCAACACTGCGCTGACTGCATGTTGTGAAACTGCTAAGTACAAAAGGAGTTCTTCTCCAGGTACTGGGGTTACTAGAAATAGAGGAGAAGTCATGTAGTCCTTCAGGCTCTCTAGGGCGCGATCGCATTCTTCATCCCACTCAAATTTGGCCTTCAACGCTTGGAAAAATGGTCGACGTCTGTCTGATGACCAACTTATGAACCGGTTGAGTGCGACAACTAGGCCAGTGAGATGTTGCACCTTTTTTACTGTGTTGGGCCTCTCTATATCCTGGATTGCTTTGATCTGAGAGGGGTCTGCTTCTATACCTCGGTTGGTCACCAGGAAGCCTAGGAATTTGCCTGATCCTATGTTGAACGCACACTTAAATGCATTTAGATGCAACTTGTTCTTCTTTAGGATTTGGAACATTTCGTCTAGGTCCCTAAGATGGTCTTTCTCATCCTTGCTTTTGATCACCATGTCATCTATGTAAGCCTCCATTGTTTTGCCTAACAATGGTTCAAACATTTTGGTGACCATCCGTTGGAATGTGGCCCCTGCATTTTTTAGGCCAAAGAGCATGACCTTGTAACAATACAATCCTCTAGGCGTTGTAAAAGATGTGACCTCCTGGTCTGGCTCATACATAGCGATCTGATGGTAACCTCTATACGCATCAAGGAAGCTAAGTCGATTGTGCCTTGCCGTCAAGTCTACCAGTTGGTCTATCCTAGGTAAAGGAAAGCTATCCTTTGGGCATGCCTTGTTGACTGTTTTGTAGTCCACGCAAACACACCATTTTCCATTCTTCTTTGGCACTACTACAGTATTGGATATCCACCTAGGATAGTGTACTTCTCTGATGGCTCCTGCCTCCAGCAAATTTCCTACTTCCTTCGCCACTATCCCCGCTTGTGGAGTGCTGATCTGCGAGTACGCTGTATAATTGGTCTAGCAGTCGGGTGGACATTCAGTTGGTGACAGATAAAGTTTGGGTCAATGCCTGGCATGTCGTATGGTGTCTATGCAAACACTTCGATATTAGAGGTTAAGAATTCTATGATCTCTATTCTCTCAGTTCTGGACAAAGACGAGCCGAACAAAAAGAACTCTTCTGGGTTCTTTTCATCTATCCGTACCTCTACCAAGTCTTCCACTGCCTTCTGTTCTACTACCTTGCTAACATCCGCAAATAGTTCATTGCTCTCTGGCTCTTCTACCATCTACACATATCCTTTTGCAGCCCGGTTGCCATTTACTGTGACGAAGTACTGTTTTGACATGATTTGGTCTCCCAAGATCTCTTCAATTACTCCGGCTTCGTTAGGGAACCGTAGTGCTTGATGGTAGGGTGACACTACCGATCGTATGGCGTGCAGTACATATCCTTTTGCAGCCCGGCTGCCATTTACTGTGACGAAGCACTATTTTGACATGATTTGGTCTCCCAAGACCTCTTCAATTACTCCGGCTTCGTTGGGGAACCGTAGTGCTTGATGGTAGGTTGACGCTATCGATTGCATGGTGTGCAGCCATGTTCTTCCCAAGATTATGTTGTAAGTGGAAGCGACCTTCAATACCCAAAATTCCACTTGTTTAGTCATGGTCCCAGCTTTGACTAGGAGGATTATCTTGCCTACTGGCCATTCTGGCATTGAATTAAAGCCAACTATGGGGGATGTTACAGGGGCCAAGTCTTTGTCCTCTAGTTTCAGCTGTTTGAAGGTTTCATAATACATTATCTCGCACGAACTTCCTTGGTCAATCAGGAGTCGCTTGATGTCGAAGTTCTTGACGCGCAAAGTTACCACCAGTGCGTCATTGTGAGGGCAATGTAGCCTTGCTAGGTCCTTGTCTGAGAAGGATATGACGTTCGTAGCCTCTGTTTTGCCATTTTTGATGGCGAGTTGTGCACTTAGTACCTTCTTCAGGTGCTCTGCTTTCTTTATCATCCCCCTGAGTTCACATACCCGCTCAGGTTCAATGATCCCATAAATAACATTGATTACGCCTTGGGGTGGTCCGTCCACCGGCATCTCGTTTGGCCCGTTGAGGTCCTGGGGGACTGGTTGTGTTCCCCCTTCAATATACTAGTCTAGGTGACCAGCAGCTACTAATTCTTCCAGATGTTGCCTCAAGAGTGTGCAGTTTTCAGTTAGGTGCCCTTTCTTATCATGGAAGGTGCAGCAAGACCTCTCGTCGTAGGCCCTTTGTGCTACTCCCAACTTGGCTGGCCGTCGAACGAAGGGTTCATTCTTTATCTCGTTGAGAATTCGATAAATGGGTTTATTGAACATGGTGGTGATGGCAGTGCGAACTCTTAACCTCATTTTTTCTGGGTCCTCCCTGTTGGCTCGCCTGCCTCGCCCATTCCTATTTGGTTGTTCTACCGTGTTGACTTTTGTTGCAGTCTTTTTGTCTGGCATTACTGTTGAGCTAGATTTTGCTTTAGCCCGGGCACTATCTTCCTCCACGCGGATATGTTGGTGCACCCTCTCCATTAGGGCCTCCATCGTGAAGGGTGGCATCATAGTAATTGAGTCCCTCAACTTGTTTCCTACTGGTAGACCCTTTTTGTATTGCGCGATGGCGTGATTTGTGGGGTAATCTCATATCTGGTTAAAAGTCTCCCAATATCGACTGTTGTAGGATCTCAACGTCTCCTTGTCGCCCATGTCAATGGAGAGTAGCTAATCGATCTCCACTGGTGTCTTGGTGTTCATTCTGAACCAAGTGACGAATGCCTCTGCCAATTGTGCCCAGGAGGCGATGCTGCCTTCTGGTAGCCTTTCGAACTAGGTTAGACCTAGGTCGCCAAGGCTGGATGGGAACAGGATACACATCAGGGCCTCATTCCGCCGGTATATTGCTATAACCTGGGAAAAGTGGCTCAAGTGCATGTAGGGGTCTGTCTTCCCCTCATAAGTGGTGAATTGGGGTTGGTGGAAGCCCGAATGTAGTGTTATGCCCTCTATTGCCGGAACGAACGGCGAGCTCTGTAACCTTGCTAATACTTTGTCCGCTGGTTCGTAAGCAAGGCGCGGCATTGGCATTCCTACCTTGATACTCCCATGTGTCCTAGGGGCCAATCACTGTAGTGCTGAAACTTTGCGTGGGTCGCGAGCCTTGGTGTCCTCCTTCCATCAGGCCCTTTCTTCAAGTACTGTTTGCAAGTCAGATGATCTAGGCAACTCCGTATGCCTAGATGTCGTCTGGTGCATGTACGAGGGCCGATTGGTGCTTCCCTCAGTACACGACCTCTCAGTTCTCATTCTCTCAGACCTGGAGTAACGAGTCCTGGAAGTCCTCGATTGAGTGTCGCATGTTCTAAGGCTCCTACTTTCTGCTTGTGATGGTGTGGTACGCCTATCACGATCCTGCGAGTGGCGAGGGGGCGTGTTGTCTTTGCGCATCTCTCCTGTTGCCACCCCTTTTCCTTTTATCTGGCACTTCATTGTCTCCATGTCTGCCACCATCTTCCTAATTAACTCGTCCTGCTCCCTCACGTGATCCTTCAGAACTTGAGGATCCAGCCTCCGCCTCTGTCTATCAGGACTTTGAGAGCGACAGGGGCTAGTGCCCCATCTCTCCCTTGCATCCCTCCGGGAGTTCCGTCGCTGGGGTTCTAAATCCGCCATGGGAGGGATAGAAGGAAAACCTTCGCGCCTTCCACCCCCCTCTGGGGTTTGCCCATCAATAGCCGATTGCGGCAAGTCTTCATTGTGTGCCATTGCTTCCAACTAGAGAGGAAAGCTTGATCAAGAGGTTTTGTTCTTTATGTTATTTCCACAGACAGCGCCAATTGTACGAGCGCAGAATAATCTTCTCATATAATCCTGTTGATCAAGTTTGAGCTCCTCCAGACGTCGTCGCTTTGCTCCCTGAAAACACAAACGTGAGCTAGCCGGCAAGTATGTGTCGGATACCTCTCCGATGCCTAAGTCAGCAAAAATAGGCAAAAAGCTCTGTGTATTCGAGAGTCAAAGTTGTGATACCTGTACATAGGTTCTGTCATGAACTTTTATAGTTTTGCTTGGCACAATCCTAGTAGGACTCTTATTTCTCAATATAGAGTCCTCCTAGGAACTTTTATAGTTTTGCTTGGCACAATCCTAGTAGGACTCTTATCCCTCAACACCTTCCTCACTGCTTAAACCAAGTGAGATGGTTTTACCGCGATTGGATAATAGTATGACCGAACTAACACTAGCCCTTTGTCATACTTAATCCAGCGCCTTCATATGCAACACATAACTCGGCTCTTGTTCACTTGTACCTCGGTTTTGTCTGTTAGACCGAGCTAACTGCAGCAGGCTTTGACCGAGCTAACAAGGGCGAGGTCCACCTTATGAAGCCTAAACACCTTGGCTCATAACTCGGTCCAAATTTCTCCTGGCCAAGCTTGTTAGTTTTTAGACCGAGCTACAGCAACTCCTATCTCGGTCCGACGTGCGGCCCAATTTCTAAAAAAGCCTCTTTTTTAGCTCGGCCCAATTTATTTATAAATTACCCTCTCATTACTAGTTTCATCTCCCATAAATTCACACTATCACAATTATTATTGACCATCACAATTATTATTGACCATTACTAAGTAGTAGCTTCTAACAATGATAATTTTTCCCGCCAATTTTTTTGGGCAAAAATCTCCATGACTACTTTTCTACAACTTTTCACACCCTTCTCCAAACAATCATCTCCTATATTTTTTTTTATTAAACTAATTATCTTATATTAATTTAAATTTGAAATTATTTAATCCTTTTAAACTTGGCAGAATCCAGCGTTCGCATGGAGAAAATTTGTCTCATGCCTTCGGCCCTGCCCAAAATGAATCCTTGCTTACAGTATTAGAAAAACAAAACAAACGAAAAAAAAAAAAAATGGAAAAAAATAATTAGCCTTGCACATTATTCATGACACCTATAAGAAGGAGAAAAAAGAAGTGATGAAAATATTTATTTATGGCTTAATATATATATATATATCCACTCATTACATTCACAAATCTCAAAAGTCGGGGGGCTTCTATTTACACACACCAAACCCCCTCTCCACACACTTAATGAAGGGATGTGTAAAAAGTGTGTGAGGGGGAGATGTGTAGAAAGGGTATTTTGGGTGTGTAAATAGAAGCTCCCCAAAAGTCGAAGCCCAGGAGGCTTAGTAAACGAGGGACATGGACTCTGTTAGTCAACCCACCCTCATGCGATGAAACCTCTCTCCCTCTCAAACTGTAATCCAGTCCAGGCCCAGCAGCCAATGGGCCAATTGAAAGATTACATTGATAAATGAATAAATATAAGATAGAATTATACGCCAGCTCTATTAACCAAATTTATTTATTTATAAATCTTGCTTAATTCTTCACTTATTAATATTCTTAAAAAGTATTGAGGTAATATAAATATTTTAAGACTTATTGGTGCATTAAAGACGTATACAAGATTGGCCCCAAATAATATGTTTTTTATTTTTATAATTAGAATACTTAAAATATAGGCTCCTGGGCTTTGACGGCATTCTGCTTGTTTTTAACAACCTAGTTTGGGTTGGAATAAAGTTTGGTTGTTCATTCGACCAAAAAATTTTTGGGGAACTTACTGATAAGTCCCATGTAACAAGTTCAAAACCCAGTTAATCCCAAAATAAAATACTTGCACCAATTAGTCCAACACATTTTTAATTGTTACCAAAAAATCCTTTTTTTTTTTTTTAATTTACAAACACTGTTCACATCTTACTACCGTCAGACTTCCGTCAAACGGTCGCCGGAGACTCGTCGAAATGTTTAACATCGCCGGGAAGTCGTCGGAATGTTTAAAACATGTTATGAAACTGTACAATTTTGCAGTTCTAAAGCATGTTATAAAACTGCAAAATTTTACAGTTTTAAACCATGATTCATTCCAACACCAAAAAAAAAAATTCAAACTGTAAAATTTTACAGTTTTCATCGCCTGTAACTAAAACTCGAAAATTACTTGTTCAGAATTCGAAAATTTTCTCATTACAAATCTGAGTCATTACAAATCTGTTTCAATGATATTATAGATCCATTTCATCATCAACAACAACAACCATAGATCAACAACTATCCCAAAAAAAATCTGTAAATAGAGAGAGAAAGAGAGAGAAATTGACAAAATCATATTCATGGAAGATTCTTACAACAGCTACAGCAAGAATATTTTTATGAGAGAGGTAAATAAATCACAAAATTAGATCTTCTACAATTCATTGGCAACAATTGAGAAATAAAAAATAGGCTTCGTAGATCTGCTGTGGGTACTTCACAGGTACGGCCTCATCTAGCTTCTAGTTGATTTCTTCTATCAGAGACGATGATGGTGTCGATGATGAAGAAGAAGAAACAGAGCATCGAATTTTGGGATGCGAAATTGATCTGTTTCTTACAAGGTAGAATCGGGGAGACGATGGATGAGAGAGACGAGAGGTGTCCCAGATTGGGGAAAGGACTTTTGGGTATAGTGAAAAAGTTATGGGATTAAATGGAGACCATATGTTTCACATGGGACCTATGGGTAATTTCCCCAAAATTTTTTTGTTTGATTGTCCAGGGATTGTCCTATTTATAAATAAAATACAGGATTTTTAGATTGAGAGATCTTTTGCAGAGGCGAGCTGTTTGAGATTTCAAGTCATTGGTGGATCGTATTCACTTGTCATTTGTATTTCTTTTTTTTTTATTACAATAAATAGTCGCTTTGTGTGTGTAATTTGATCTATTTTTTTGCTTTCAATTTTAATTGTGATAAATAAATTAAATATAATAAACCGGGAAATCAACATGTCTTACGTCATAAAAAAATATTTTTAAGGATACAGAAAATATCATTTCTATTCTTCTCAAAAGCCTAAAATTCAAACATATCTAATGGAAACTGACCTAATGAGGTTGGCCCAGAAGGTTTCCAAACCACGTTGGGCTATTTTGCCCCTGTTGGGTCATCACTGTTGAGCTTATCTCTCCTTCAGTGGGACAACATAACACTAGCTAATACTATTTATCCAAATAAATTCAGTTAACACTGGACGATGAATATGTGTAATTTATAAGACTATTTACATTTTTTTTCCAAATTTGGGAAATTTATATTAAAATATTTAGTGTAATTTTTAATTATAACTTATAAGGTAAAAAAAATTGATTGAAAAGCAAGAGAAAAAAGTGGTTTTAGTTTCTATTTCTAATCATAATTTAACTTAAAAGTTTTGTCTAACAACAATGCTATAGACCTCTAAAAGTAGAGCTCTAAAAGAACTCTAATGAGTTGGCATGTCCAAAAAAAAAAAAAATTTCAAGCTAAAACATCACATCAAGCTGGACCCCACACACTTCCATGTCATTAGTGCATGATTTAGAGCTCTTATTTTAGAGCTCTCAAGCATTTTTTTTTGTCTAATGTATGTATGTATGTATGTGTGGAAGGTTTGTTCAGAGTCTGGTCATTCACCCAATCAGAGAATGTGACACGTATTATTAAGAGTACCCAAACAGTTTCGGAGTATCCTCCAAATCAAACAAGAACGTTTCAATTTTATGACAGACTGCTTTGCCTACTTTCACGACAAGTTACTGGTTGCGGAGTGCCTCAGTGTTGTAATTAATAGATGGAATGAGATCCATGAATAAATATGTCATGTAACGTCTCACACAATAATTTTTTTTTATTTTGACATTCCTATTTTCTTATGTCTTATCTCTCTATATTTTTACTCAACTCAATCAATCAATCAATTCATCCTTGATAGTATAATGGAACAGGTGAAGCTTCAACACTGCCTGCCTCGGACAATACTCCTCAGCAAATATTCGTTGCCCAACAAGTTATTCAATGGTCTTAATAGGTCATGGTGTCCTTAGAACATTTAATAATTATTTTTTAATGTCCCCCCGACTATATCGATGAACAGGAAGATTATATTAGGGTTAATTTGAGAAAAATAAATTCAATCCAATTGCCCTGGCTGGATTAACAAATTTTTAAGCCACCGTGCACTTTATTTTTGCTGATTTCTCTCACAACTCGTTTGCGAGGAATGCTTTGGTGATCTACTCTGCTTGGTGCTGCAGGCATGTGTGTAGGCGACCAATACTAGATCTTTTAATTTTTCATTCCTAGATCACCTTTAATGATTTGATATTGAAATTAAATTTTATATAATAAAATATTTAACAAATTAAAATTTAATACTTGTTAAACACATTATTATGAATGATTTTCAAGGGTCAAAAATTAAATGTTTCAAATATTTTTTTCAAAAATATATTCTTGAAATTTGTCTAACATACACGTTTTAAAGATTATAAAAACTACATTATAAATTTTTCTCATGCAAATGACCTAACAAAAAAGCACAATTACCCAAATACTCAGTAACATCAAAATGAAATTATTATCTACCCTCATTTTCACCCACTATCAAATTCCTTTCTACACCACTATAATATTTATCAACCCTTATCCGCGACATACAAAATACTTGTAAATGTGATCAGAAATTTTAAGAAATGAAACATAATTTCTCAAACATGAGAGATATTTTTAATAAATATTTATCCTTTAAAATACCAACAGATAACATTCTTTTAACATAAATCAAATATCTTGCAATGTGCATATTAGCTTTCCGATTACTCATAAGCAAATCAAGGTAGCATGGCGTAGAAGTTATCCTGAAATAGATGAAAAATACATGCACATAAATTAATAAGCTGCTCTCCTATTCATGGTTCTGCACATGCAAAAAGAGATAAAATGAAAAATAATAATAATAAAGATTACAATGATTAAAATTGTTCAAATCATGCACAAAAGGTGCACTCTGAAGGTATTGGCTTTGGCTCAAGCTCAGGAGGGATAACTAACCAAAATTAAGATGGGAGGTTTGAACAAGATAGAAATATAAAATAAAGAAAAAATCTAAAATAAAAACAAACAAAAAAATGGTAAAAAAAAAAAAAAGCCTTGCAAGGTCAAGAAAAAGAACACTAAACTAAAAAAAAAAAAAAAAAAAAAAAAAAAAAAAAAAAAAAAAAAAAAGTATAAGCTCAGTAAGGATAGCACCATAGAATCCCATGTGTTAGCTTTATTCTCCATTTGTGGTGATAACAAAAGTGATGGTTATCTTCTCTCTCATGATGCAGCTGTGTACCAAACATGTATGGAGGAGTGTTTGGTTCTCCCATGGTAAAGAGCAGCATATCATCAAACATCAAAGAGCAGGAAGAGAAAGAAAAGACAACACTAGTCATGGAGATGGAGGAACTGAAGTGAGAAGGACATTAGTATATCATTGGGGAAGTTGTGTGAAGTGATGTAAATGGGCAAGAAGAAGCGATGCTTATTGAAGGGATGGGTGGAGCATATATATAGAGTAAAATGGAGAGTCAAGTAAATGAGAACCACCAAGTACTGACATGCCAAATAGGTGTATAGGGTTTTTGGGAAGGAGATAAAAAAGTCAATTTTTTTAATTTTTTTAGTCAAAAAGTTAATTTTTTTGTCAAATTTTTAAAAAATCAAGGGCAAATTATAAATACCTCTCGAAATTTTGTGAAAATACAGATTCTTTCTTGAAGTTTGAGAAATTACAAATTGCCTCTTGATGGTCAAATTTGCATATCAAATTAGGGAGGAATCTGTATGAAAATAAAAAGCTCAAGGAGTAATTTGTTATGGAAATATAAACCTCAGGGGACGGGATGTAATTTCTCAAACCTCAGGAGGGAATATGTATTTTCACCAAATCTCGAGAGGGGTGTTTGTAATTTGCCCAAAAATCAAAAAGTGAGCTTTTTACTAATTTTTCAAAACACTCCTATGTATAATATAAAATATTTAAAATTATGACCTAAATATATTAAATTATAATTTTAATGACTTTAACATGCCATTATTTGGAATTACGATTTTCTATCTTCGAATGTATTAGAAGAAATTACACACCAGTGGTGTGTTAGAAAAATATTTACAAAAAAAAGGAGATAAATTTTATAAATATTAATAATTAAAATTATAAACTCTTTTATTATTGTGTAATAATTTTTTAAAACTCCTCTCCAATAGTAATTTAATATATTACATCATAACTCATATCAAATTGTGTCATATCATATAAGAATCACAAGGAATTTGCATTTTTAAAACAACAATGTTACAAATTTATAAAGTTATTCAGAAAAAAATTTAATGATCTATATTTATTGTGAGTGTGATTCATATTTTATTAATTTTAAATTTACACTACACATTCGCTTTTAGAATATGATTCATAATGAATGTATATAGCCCATTGCATTTTTGTTTCTTAAATTATGCATTATGGACTGTTATGTATTCAATCAAATAGTAAATGAGAAATGCTAAAGTTAGTTGCTGTGGTGTTGGTTAAAGTTGGAAAAATATGTTAAAAGTGTATTAATATATATATATATAATGTATAAATATCTTTATAGTATGAAATACATAATTATAATTATAATTTTTTTTTTTTTTTGACATTATGTGAAGTTTAGCCAATGCTCAATGGGCGATGGTTAGCAAGTTTCATAATAAATTTCTCTCGTTTAATAGCTTAAAATTTAAAATTAATCCATAATCAATAATTTAACATTCTATTAAAGTATATAATAAATTATGTTTCAAATTTTAATGCCTACCTTATAATATAAAAATATTTAAACGAGTTTGACATTCCTTATATAGAAAAGGAGTTAGTCACAAATGAAGGTCGTGTTGATATTGATAATATATAAATAATAAAATTTCTCTATCAGAGTATTATATCATAAATGTACGTCGGAGAGAATTATATCATAAATGTATGTGGGAGAGAAAATGATATATAAATTTATTTTTTAAATTTGATGATGTGTAAGTAATATAATTGATTAATAATTGAAAATATATGAAAATGAATATTACCTCAGATATCTTAATTGATTACCATATTATTAAATTTAAAAATTTAATTTAAATTTTGAACTTAAATAATAATCACCATATGGGACAGAATTACTTTCAGCCTGCAATAGGGGAATGTGAGGCTAATGTGGGCTCACCACATAACTCTCTTAGATGGTGTTTGACAAGTTGGTTTGTGACTAAAATAACCATAAAAAATAAAATAGGCTATTTTAGTCATAACAAATAAAACATCACATCTAACCCATAGTCATTATATTCTTGTCTCACAAAAAAAGTCAAAAAGTCCTTCTCAAACCAAGCTTTTTAGCCCAGGCTAAAATAGTCAAAAAAACCAAAAAGTCAAAAAGGTAACCCACTTCCCAAACGGAGGCTAACTATTTAAATAGTTTATTTTGTTGTATTATATAATTTATTAACAAAAAATTAGAATGATATAGATATATAATTTTTCATATTTATTTAATAAAATGATGATTTTTTTTTAAATAATACTTTCTTTTTAAAAAAAAATAAATGTACTGAATTATGTAATATTTTAGAAAGTTGGTAAAAAGTTGACTTTTTAGTTATTTTAGTCTATTTTATCTTTTTATGAATAAAAAATATGAGAGATGATGTGACTTAAAATAAGTAAAAAGTTAGAAGTTAACTTTTTCTTTTTCTTTTTCTTTTTTTTTTTTCTTCCAAAAAACCTCCACGTAACTAATAAAAGTTTGAATTTGGCAATTGCTTTTCAAAATATTTTTTGTTGGAGTAAATTTCTCTTGGGCTTTAAATCCTACAAGAACATCAGATTAATTTGGTTTTTAATAAATAATTTAAATGTAAAATCTTACACGTAAGACTATGGGGGTAATTTGGGAACTTGTTAAAAAAAACTAGCTTTTGATTTTTTAATTTTTTTTTTTAAAAAAAAGCAGCTTATTTGCACAAAAAAGTCATCAAAAAATCAAAAAATATTAAAAAATTAACTTTTTATTAATTTCTCAAAACACCACTGTAACGGTTTCATGTACTCACAGGACCACCAGTTAACATAAATACCAGGAGAGAATCCCTCTCCTTCATACATTAGGCCTGTTTGGTAGAGCTTATAAGCTGTTTATTTCAATTTTTAACTTAATTTAAGTTAAAATATCGTGTTTGGTGCAGTTTAAGTTAACCAGCTTATAACTTAAATTAAGCTAGTTCTCAGCTTATCTCAAAAGGTGGTTATTACTTAAGCGTGCAGCTGGTGTGGAGGGGCTAAAATTACTTAAATGTCATCGTCAATACTTAAATATTAATATTAATATTAATTAAAAAATAAAAAAATTGTATATTTCTAAAGAAAAGAAAAAAAATCAATCTGTGTGTTTGGTTTGAATTTTTTGAATTAAATTTTTTGAAAACTGATTTTTTGGTTTTCGTGTTTTTTTGTTTTTAGTGAATATTTTTAAAATTTTAAACATTTTTTTTTAAAGATGTATCTAAAAAGTAAAAAATTTGTGAAAAAATATTTTTAAAAATTAATAAATACATAAAAATATAAAAAATATACTGAATTCTCGTACTTTTTTTTGTTTTTTTTGGTATTTAGTGAATTTTTAAAAGGTTTTTTTCAATTTTTTTTTACCTTTTAGGTATATTTATGTTAGGTATGTCTAAAAATTTAAAAAAAATGCTCAAAATATTAAAAAAAATTCAGTAAAAACAAAAAATACGGAAAATAAAAAAGTAGAATTTTCTGAAAAGTGTTTTTGAAAAATGATAACCAAGCATAGTGAATATTAATTGAAAAATTATTTGGTATTAATTATTAATAAATTCATATTGTATATTTTTATATTAATTAAAAAATAAAAAATTGCATATTTCTGAAGAAAAATTAAAAAATCAATATTAATTTAAAAAATCAATATTAATTGGTATTAATTATTAATAAATTAATATTGTATACTTTTGTAATGAATTAATTATTGATTTGATACTAATTAATAACAATTGTTGATTATTAATATTAATTGATACTAACAAAAATTAAATATTAATATTAATTTATACTAATTAATAATTTTAGTATTAATTGAGACTAATTAAGCCATTAATTGATACTAATTAATAATTTTAGTATTAATTGATACTAATTAAGCAATTAATTAATACTAATTAATTTATAATAGAAAATAATTGTGACAATAATACTTCCATTCATTTTTAGCAAATGTATCAATTTTTGTATTAATTGATACTAATTAATACTAATTATATTAACTTTTATTAATGAAAATTAAAACTGAAAAAAGTGACAAAATAATCATTTTTATATCATATAAGAGTAGAAAGGACAATTATACAGTAAAAAACTATTTTACATTTTATTAACCAAACACTATTCTGCTGCTTAAATCCATAATCCCACAACTGCACCAAACAAGTTAACAGCATATGTTCATAGTTGTAAACCATAATCTGTTAAGTTATAATCTATAATCTATAATCACTTTTTCACAACTCTACTAAACGAGGCCATTGGATCATTTGGAAACATGCATAAAAAATTAAAATCAACTTTTAACTCATTTTGAGCCATGTCACATTTTACATAAAAAAAAAAAATTTAAAAAATTAATTTTTAATCATCTTTCTAAAATATATATATATGGAAGTAATATATATATAGGGTAAATTACAAACACACCTCTTGAGATTTGCTTAAAGTACAGATTGTCTCTTATGGTTTGAAAAATTATAAATATTTCATTGTTAGTATATTTTATTTAACAAAATTAACTAAAAAAATAAAATTACCTAAATTATTAATTGAAACATATTTTTAACATCATTAAAAACTGTTAATTGACTTGATAATTTATTAATAAAATGGGCGATTTGTTATGAAAATAGAAATTTCAGGGATGAAATGTAATTTTCAAAATCACAGGGGCAATTAGTATTTTAATCAAATCTCAGAATGTGTATTTGTAGTTTACCCATAAAAATATTAGACATCTTAAATAGTTTAAATATTGAATTTAGTTGGAGGATTTAAAGAGGAATTTGAAAAAAAAAATAAAAAAAACTAAGTGAAATATGAATAAAATATATCCATTTTTAATTTTTTTTTTAAATCTTCAAACCAAACACAGTATAAATATTCTGTTAATGTCTAACGTTTCTCGTATATGGGGTGTTTTGGCAACATGACTTTTAGTCACTTTTTTAGGTTTGTAGCAAAACCTAAAAGTTAGCTTTTTTATCTTTTTTTTCATTTGAAAAGTTGGTTTTTAACCAATGATGAAATTACAATTCTATACTTCATGGGTCAAAATATGTTACATAATAAATATAGATAATTTAATCATTTTATTATGATTTAACATTATAAACAAATATTAATTAAAAAAATCAAAAATAATTTTTTTACCGACTTCTTAAATTATTTATCTAAAAAAATTAAAAACTTGATTAAAAATTTAAAAAATTACTTTTCACTATCTTTCCAGAATAAGCCTATGTATCGTATGAATTGGAGTCGCGTTAATATGGGAGATGGTTATGTTGTGTGGGGAAGTACAGAGATGGCAGTGGCGGTCAGTAAGCAATGTGACTGAACAATAAAAATAAATAAAGCATCTCTCTCTCTCTCTCTCACATCTTTTACCTTCTCAGTCACGTTAAACACGAAAATATGAAAAAGCATGGGGACTCGGATTTCCAAATTTGGAGAAAAAAATTTGAAGATTCATCAGTACCCCCCTCGTATCACTATTACAAAGCTAACATGCAGTCTCCCTTATGGATAGATACAAACACACGCACTCGTAAACATCATAGGCCTTCTATTTTCCTCCAATCGCAGTTTCCATGTCCATTCACTTTCTCTAATATGGTATCTTTATTTTGTTTTCCATGCATCTTATGTCCTCTCCGTTTTTCCAACTAACTTCCAAACAAACATTGACACATCAATCATCTAAGTTCACCTACTCACCCTAATTAATGGTTGAGAAAAAATTAAAAAGTAAAAAATTATTATTATTCATAAATTAAAAATATGAAAAAAAATTAATTACTACAATATTAGTATAATTCAAAAACCTACAAACTAAAGTGATGGAAAATTTACACAGTGATGGTACAAAAAAAATTAGATATATATATTCATTAAGTTGGAGGGTATTGTTGGGCCCGTGAGTGCCCACTACGGATCCTGTTTCGATAATCCGAACCATTTAATGTGTAGAACTTATTGAGTATTATATGCCTGATAAAAATCATATTAATCGAATATGGATAGCTATGTGATCAGGTCAGATTTTTTCCAACCGTTTATTTTTTATCGTCCACTTTTCTCATACAAAACTGTTTTGCAGCACTGTCACTGATGAGTCTAGAACGTAAGGGTAGAAACATAATTTTATTATTTTATACAAGATTTTAATACACATTTTTTCATAAAAAGATAAAAAGTTATCTCAAACAATTATCTTTTTTCCCTCTACTTTTTAGTCCAAAAGTCAAAAAATATACTTATTTAAAACACCCTAAACAACCCCTTCAATGAAAAATTCTAAATAATTTATTAAATTTTTAATCAAGCCTCTCACGTATGTTTGGTCTTACACAAACCCATATGTATGTGAATTTCACAATTATATGAGAGGTTTAGTAAAAAAATTTGATAGATTATTTAGAATCTCTAACATAACTCTAACGTTGTGTTTAGTTAAGAAATTTGAAAAGGGATTTGAAAAATAAAAGAGAAAAAAGTGTGAGAAACTATGTGAAATGTAGGTATATTATTCACATTTCACCTATCTTTTTTATTTTTTTTTTCAAATTCCTTAACCAAACACAACATAATTAAACTGCAACAAAATCATATCGATCTATACTACAAAAACACGTAACAAAAATATATATAATATACACTTTTGATGAGTGTGTACCATATCTACTTAAACGCAATTTACTTTTAAAATTGGAAAAATATCAAATAAAATTTATTTTTTAAATGAAACTTTAATTACAGTGAATTTCTAACAATTTAAATTATTTTAATATCAGTCAATTACTAATTACTAATAATTTATACATATTTTATATTTTTATATATAACTCAGATTTTTTTTTTGAACTCTATATATAACTCAGATTTCTATTTATTCTTTTGTCCAAATCAACCCAAAAGTCTTTCAAACTTTTGTCTAAACTTTATCAAATTCAAAAATATTTTGTCTAAATCTTAAATAAATAAATAAATAAATAAGGATAAATTGCAAATACATCCCCTAAGAATTCTTAAAATACAGATTGCCAATGTGATTCGAAAAATTACGAATACCCACTTATCATAATTTTTTATTTAACATAATTAACTGAAAAAATGAAATTCATAATTACTCTCCTATACGATAATAAAATTACTTAAATTATTAATTAGAATATATTTCTAATATTATTAAAAATTATTAATTGACTTGATAATTTATTAATAAAAAGAACGATTTGTTATAAAATTAAAAACCTTATGAGTAAAATATAATATTTAGAACTATAAGAAAAATGATTCGTATTTTAATCAAACGTTTAGAAATATATTTATAATTCATCCATAAAAATAAAACTAAAAATAAAAAATTGAACTCGGGTTGCTTATTTTTGTATCCGCTCATGTTAGGAAGTGAAAGACGTTATCAGAGGACGCTCAAGTCCAAGAGATGAGTTAATCAAGCACAACACCCAATGTTTGGGAAACAGATATACACTGACGAAACAAGATCTTTTGACGATTTTAGTGGGGTTAGTAGAACTGAGAAGAAAACACAAAACAGCTTTGCAAGTAAAGGCCGAACTATCAAAAAAAAAAAAACAAAACAAAAAGAGAAAGCATAATCAGAGTGCTAAAACCCAGTTTCATTTGTATTCTGTAACTGTCTTCTCTCTCCAAAAAAAAAAAAAAAAAAAAAAAAAAAAAAAAAAAAGAAGGTACAATCTAGTTCAGACCAAAAGAGCTTAACTACATAGGGGTGTTTTAAAAAGTTGGTAAAAAGTTAGTTTTTGATTTTTTTACTAAGTTTTTTTTGACTTTTTTGGAGGTGATTTGAGAAGTTGGTAAAAAATTGACTTTTTTGCTTTTTGGTTTAATATTTATTTATGGCATCAAATCAAAATAAAATGACTAATATACCCTTGCCAAACTTTGGAATTTTAGGTTATTTATTAACATGGAGGGTATTTAGGTAATTTCACAAGGCAGCTTTTTTGTGACTTCCCAAATGGAAGTCCTGGCGTTTTGGGCAGCTTGACGTTTTCCTTCCGTGGACAAAAACGTGGCGTTTTTCATCTCTTCCCAAAATGGCACATAGAGGTGATCGCTGGAGCTAAATCCTGAGGTCGTTTGTTTGAAATTATAGAAAAGGAATTTGAATTAATAGTGAAATGAGATCTATTATATGTTATGTTTGTTTTAGAAGATCGGAAGGGGACTCTTAATCCTTTGATATTAGGATAGGTCCTAGAAGGGGGGATTGAAACGGAGAAGATAGAGGTAGAGGTGATATTCGAATTTTTGTCTCTCAGACTAGTTTTTGTATTTTATTTTTTATTTTTTACATGTTGAGCATTTTTTTGAACATTAATATTTAATTTTTTCTATTTTTCGTTAAGTAAAAATTATTGTTTTATTTTTATTTTTTGAATTTTTTTTTTTATTTTTCACATGTTGGGCATTTTTTTGAACATTAATGTTTAATTTTTCATATTTTTTTATTTGTTTTATTATTTTATATTTATTTTATATAAAAATAATTTAACAATCTTTACACCAACAACTATCATCAAAACAAATACAATTTTACTTTAATATCCTCACTAACAATTCTCTTCCTATTAATCCCCTCGCTACGAATCTCATTCTTTCTACTTCTTAAAACAATTATTTTTTTTTTTTGAATTTTTTTTTATTTTTTACATGTTGGGCATTTTTTTGAACATTAATGTTTAATTTTTTATATTTTTTTATTTGTTTTATTATTTTATATAAAAATAATTTTACAATCCTTACACCAACAACTATCATCAAAACAAATACAATTTTACTTTAATATCCTCACTAACAATTCTCTTCTTATTAATCCTCTTGCTACGAATCTCATTCTTTCTACTTCTTAAAACAAAGAGCCTAAGAATTAAAATCTTAAAAGTTATATAAAAGTCACACAACCATTAACATTAGATATGATGCACTCAAGTCTAAAAGTTATTCATCCTATTAATCATAATCGTTGGTGGTGTTTGGGAAGTTTGGGAATTAAGGGTGTTTTAAAAAGTTGATAAAAAGTTGATTTTTGACTTTTTATTAAGCTTTTTAACTTTTTAGAAAGTGATTTGAGATGTTGATAAAAAGCTGACTTTTGAATTTTTTGTTTAATATTTGTTTATGGTGTCAAATCAAATTAAAATGACCAAAATACCCTTACCCAACATAAGAAATTTATTTTTTTATTTTTTTGTCATAGGCCCCAATTTATAATTTCACACTTGCGTTTTTTGCATTTCCCAAACCAATTTTGTTGCGTTTTTGCCAATTGCGTTTTTAGACATTTTGACAAAAACGTGACTTTTTATTTTGGTTCCCAAAACGGCACTTAGGCTTTTTTTGATTTTTTTCACAAAAAGACAAATTTTTTGCAAAATAAAAAAAAACACATCCAAACAAATATCACATCCAACCCCATAATCATTTCACTTTTTCTCTCACAAACATCACATGCAACCACAAAAAAACTCAACTATCTTCCCGAACATAAAAAAAAATTTCTCCAATAATATCCTACAACTAAAAAACCTACATAAAAACTCATTTTCCAAACACCCACGTTGTTGTCTGAGTGACTGACTTTGAAGAGAGTGGAACATGAGACTTCAAAATTATACTATAAGATTTTAGGGTGAATTACATTAATAGTCCCTATAGTTTGGGGCTTGTGTCACTTTAGTCCATAACTTTTCGATTGTGACATATTTGACTCTGAATTTTGAATCTTGTTCCAAATAAGGATAATTGAAGATATCATCAGATTTTTCAAGGATAAAATCGTCAATTTGATAAAATAAAAACTAATTTGACAAAAATAAATGTCAAACAAATATTTTTTAATTTTTAAAAATTATTTCTACCCACTAAAAATAAAATTATGTGAAATTGATAAATCTTTTAGACATTTATTTTTTTTACCAAATTAATTTTTATTATGTGTTTAGATAATGATCATGTAAAATTAATTTTTAAAAATTAATCATGTAATTTTTATCAATTTTACATAATTTTATTATTGGTGGATAAAAATATTTTTTTGACATTTATTTTTGTCAAAATAATTTATATTTTATTAAATTGACGATTTTGTCCTTGAAATTAAATAATGGTATCTTCAATTATCCTTATTTAAAACAAGATTCAAAATTCATAATCAAATATGTCATAATTAAAAAATCAATAATCAAAATAACACGAGTCTCAAACTATAAAGACTATTAATATAATTTGTCCAAGATTTTATTACGTTGTCACACCCCCTTGAGAAAAAAAATTGTAAAACTTTGTGGGTGTTTGGGAAGTGGGTTTTTATGTAGGTTTTTTTAGTTGTAGGATATTATTGGATAAAAAAATTTTAGTGTTTGGGAAGATAGTTGCGTTTTTTTGTGGTTGGATGTGATGTTTGTGAGAGAAAAAGTGAAATGATTATGGGGTTAGATGTGATATTTTGTTTGGATGTGTTTTTTTTGATTTTGCAAAACTTTTGTCTTTTAGTAAAAAAAATAAGAAAAAAATTTGGGAACCAAGTTCCCAAACACCAACTATCTTCTAACCTACGATGTGATGTTTGTATTTTATATTTTTTTTACTTCAACTCTATATCATTCCCGTTTTCTAATTTAGCGTAGGATCAAAAATATATACAAGAGCCGCTTGGGAATTGACATTAAGGGTTGGTTTGGCATAACCTATATAATCCATCTTTTTATCTTTTTATCTTTTTTTATCACATCACCTCTTTACTTTTCTGCACATCTTTTCGTAAAAAGACAAAAAGTGCACTTTTTTAAGACACTCCAAACCAACCTTAATTTAGTTTTTAATTTTTTATAAAAAATAATAATATAATAATTTTTTAACTAAAAATCATTGTTCTGGACGGTGCCTAATAGGGTTGTGTGTTGCGTTGGTTGGTTATCTTGTGACTTGTAGCGAGGATGGCAATTTGAATTCGGCTCGATAGGGACTCGACTCTCCAATTTTAAATTGAGCGGGTTTTTTTTTGAAAAATATCCCCAACGGGACGGGAATGGTATTCAAAAATCAATCCCCGAACAGTTTCGGATCGGAAACGGGGATAAGTGTCCCAGCCCCGCACCCGGCCCGGCCTGGCCCTGTCCCCGTTCCCCTGCCCGGTTTATTCCCGATGTGAAATTACGATTTTACCCCTATATATATATATAGAAACCAAACCCTTGAATCTCACTTTCACTTCTCTCTCTCTCACAGAGCCGCGTCTCTCATCTCTCTCTACCTCACTTACTCACTGACTTCTCTCTCTCTATCTCAAATCCACTACCACTGCCGTCTAGCTCGCACCACCACCACCACCGCGTCTCTCATCCAGATCTACCACTACCGCCGTCCAGCTGGCACTGTCGCTTCACCTCCGTCGTCGACTCTCCACCTTCGTCCACCTCGTCACTCTCACACCTCTCCTCCACCTCTCTCCTCTGTCGTCCATCGCGCCGATCTTCTCCAGATCTAAGCTGCGACGAAGAAGAAGCCTAGAGACAGATCTTCTCCTCTTCGTTGATGTACATATCTAGATCTTCACTATATATATATACATTTTGTTGTTGTTGATGTTGATGATGATAATACTCTAGTTGTTGTTGATGATGATGAGCTGCAACAGCTGCTGTTCTGTTTTGTTTTGTTTTTTTTTTGGTCGGGGAATATTCGGGGTCGGGGAAATCCAATCCCCGTTAGAGAGCGGAGGTGGGGAAGGTGATAGACTCTCCGTTGGGGATCGAGGCCGAGGCTGGGGCCGGGAGAATTTTTACCATCGGGGATCGAGGATGGGAAGTGTGATCCCCGGCCCGCCCCGTCCCATCCCGTTGCCATTCCTACTCGTAGCTTCAGCTTCTACTTGAAGGAGGTTGCTTAGTGATGGGGCAATTATTCTACTGTGACAGACTACACTATTTCGTTTTTAGGATATAGTAGCAGTGCCTCATTACATTACACGTCTATCAAAATTTGTTGAATGAAAAAATTATTCGGAAAATTATATTATAAATAACACTACAAATTCATAATTAATAACTCACAAATTATCTAAAATAGTCATCTTGCAATTTAAATAGGCCTAGTTTGGCATAATCTAAAAAAGTTAAAAAGTTAAAAAGTCACTATCCTATTTAAGTCACATTATCTTATTTAAATCACATCACATCTCTACCACATCACTTCAAACTCAACCCATATTTCACGTTTTTTCATAAAAAGTTAAAAAGTGCACTTATTTAGATCATCCCAAGGCCAAGTTTGAGATGCACAAAATAATTCATCTTTTTATCTTTTTATCTTTTTTCCAACACATCACCTCTCTACTTTTCTGCACATCTTTTCGTAAAAAAGACAAAAAGTACACTTATTTAGGTCATCCCAACCAACCATACATGAATTTCACATTATACAAATTCAACCTTAACTATATAATTCTCATTCGGGATACATTTGGAATTTGGCCCTGTTTGGTAGGGCTTATTTCTAGCTTATTTAAGCTTTTAGCTTAATTTAAGCTATTTTGATGTGTTTGGTTCAGCTTAACAATACAGCTTATAACTTTTTGTAAGTCAAAAATCAACTTATTCTTTGAGTGGGGGGAGGAGAAACTTAATTTATAAGTAAAAAATCAGCTTATATCCACAATTATAAGCTATAAACTATTAGGCTATAAGTTATAATCACTTTCCTACAGTTCTACCAAACGGAGTCTTTGTAAAGAGGGTTCATATCATTTTTGTTATATTAATGGTAATCTTTAAAAATTATTATATATTAATAAAAAAATATAATTATAATTATTGATATTTATACTATCTATCACTTTTTGATAATGAGTAAGATTAGGGATTTTAAAAGTTTTATCAAATATTTCACATGGGTGTTAGACCTACATGGGACCTCACATGGTATGGGTCTCACACCCATTTGATAAAACATTTAATAAAATATTTGAAATCTTTAACATTTTTCTTTGATAATTTTTTGTTTGACCACCACTAACAAGTTATTTTTCCAAAATTATATATTGGTTTTGGAACAATGACATGTAGGCCTCGTTTGTCAATTATATATTTTAGTCAAAATGTAAAAAAGCACTATAAGTTGCCACATCATTTTCTATACTTTTCTACATTTATTTTTGTAAAAAAAAAATTATTAAAATAACATGTTCTCAAACGAGACCATAATGTATTAATTTGATTTTTATGAATTTAAATAGTTTGATTCGTCATGTTTATGTCTCATTTAAAATTGCTTTAGGTATGACCTATAAGTTAACTTTTTTCATTTATTATGAAAAAATATATAAAAAAATAAAGATGCAATATAATATAAATCAATAAGTTGGCTTATTTAGCCCTACCCAAAGAGGTTTTAGTGGGTGTTTGTGGTGTTGATAAAAAATAATAATAATAAATAAAATATAAATATATTCCTTAATATTTGTTTAAAATATAAAAATTTTCTCTATGATTCTAAAAATTACATAACAAATATTGCTTTTATTAAAATTTATCAAATCAATTAACAGTTTTTAATAATATCATAAATATATTTCAATTAATAATTCAGATAATTTATTGTTTTATAGTAGAATAGATAGAAATTTTATTTTCTTTGTTTTGTTAAATAAAACGTTATGACAAAAGAGGATTTTTAGAATCACATGGCGTAATTTGTATTTTAATTAGGGGAATTGACAAGTAAATCCCGTTTTTGTAGACTTTTAATCCATAAGGTCTTAAATGTTGTTTTGATGACTGAGTGGTCCCTTAAATTATTTGTTGACTATTTTGCCATTATTAGTACAGTTGAGGAACAGATGGCGTGGTTATATGTAGGGAAGGTGGTGGAGTGTTTGTGTGTCATGTTGTTCAAAAAGTGCACTAATAGCTTTTTAAAGTTTGGTTGTTTTAACACATACAGTGTGGGCTCGTGAATTCCTTACCAATTATTTTTTGGCGCGTGACGTGAAGACACACAGTAATTCAATCAAATTAGATCCACCACGTTGGAGTGTGACATGTCACATTTAGAAAAAGTACACTAAGGAGTTTTTATGTATGGGGAAGTTGATGGGGTGTTTGTATGCCATGTTGTTCGAAAAACGCACTAGTAGCTTTTTAAAGTTTAGTTATTTTTAACATGCGTAGTGTAGGATTTGAAATCCTTACTAATTATTTTTTGGGGCGTGACATAAAGACACACAATAATTCAATCAAATTGGGTCTACCATGTTGGAGTGTCACATGTCACGTTTAGGAAAAGTATACTAAGAAATTTTTAATTTTTTTAGAGTGCCATAACATACCCGCCACATTGTCACATTTGAAAAAGTATATCAAGAAGTTTTTTTTTTTTTTTTTTTTTTTTTTTTTTTTTTTGCGGGCCACATTATACCTACCATATTATCACATTTGAAAAAAGTACACTAAGAATAAGTAAAAATTTTAGAGTCTCACATCATACCTACCACGTTGTCCCATCGTTGGAGTATCACATTAATACCTGTCACGTTGGAGTATCATACCATACCTATCTCACATTCCAAAAAAAAAAAAAAAAACGACCTTCCTCAATTAACTAGTGAAGATATATTTGTCTAACTAATACCATCCATGTTTGAAAAAAGACTTACTGGTCACACACTACACCCAATAATGACTTCTCAATCAACTATTTAAAGCGTAGGACCAAATGATACAGAAGTTCCCAAAATAAGACTTTCCATAAATTTCTATTTTAATTAAGTGTATTTATAATTTATCGTAAAAAAATAACCATTCGCTTAAAATGTCAAAAAAAAAAACTATGAAATTATTTCTGAGAGGGTAATTTATATGTAAATTAGGTCGAGCTGAGTACTAGGCCATTCTGAGGGCCACAGTAAGAAGGGCTAAGTAAAAGGGCCTAGAAGTTAGCCCGGTCCCAGAGAGCGGTAATGGTTAGCTCGGTCATATCATATTGAGCCGAAGTATGTTGAGCTTTCCTCAGAACCTTGCTATTGGTTAGCTCGGTCCAAGCTCGTTGTGGTTAGTCCAGTCTCAGACAACCCAGTTAGAATATGTCAAACCGAGGTACACTCAGTGAAAGGAAGAACCAAGCTAGTGGGAGCTCGATCTAGTCTGTGGCTTTAGCATGGCCATATTATCTCGGTCATATTGACATCCAACCGTGATAGAACCATCTCACTTGGTCTAGGCAGTGAGGGGGGGTGTTGAAGGACAAACATTATCTTTCATGAATGTGATTCCTAGGAGGACTCTACATGGAGGAGTAAGAGTCCTACTTGGATTGTGCCACGCGGAACTTATAAAAGCTCACAACATCACCTATGGAGAGGTAACAGAACTTTGATTCTTGAATACGCAGAGCTTTTGTCTATTTTGCTGACTTAGGCATCGGAGAGGTATCCGGCACATACCCGCCGGCTAACTCACGTTTGTGTTTTCAGGGAGTAAAAGCGACGACGTTTGGAGGAGCGCGGATTTGATCAACAGGATTATACGAGAAGATTATTTTTTTCTCGTGCAATTTCTCATCATTTAAAAATTACAAATAAATTATAAATATAATCTTAAAATTTTATTTAAATATTAATTGTATGCTGTAACTTTAAAACTACGTCTTGCCCATTTCGCATAACAAATACTTGTTTTTAATAAACAATTTAGTAATTCCATTATTGTATCAGAAGATAGTTATAATTTTCATTTTTTTCTCAATTTTGTTAAAAGATAAATTTTGATGAAATTTTTTTTATAATTTTTCGAACCATAAAGGGAATTTATATTTTAAGTAAATCTCAATAAATGTATTCATAATTTATCTAAAAATTAAATGTTTTTTTTTATCAGCAAAAAAACGAAAGTTTTATTGATAAAAAAGCACAATACATGCAAAATTACATCAACAAAGTAGGAAAATGCAGAAAGCATCATAGTTAGCCTCAACAATCCCAACTAGGTTGGCACCGCAAAGGAAGGAAGCACAATCATATGCCAGCATTTGCCCCAAGATTGGAGAGAAACCAATCAAAAGCACACTGAGAAAAAAAGCCAAAAAACACAACAGCTAAAGTAACAGCATCATCACTTCTGCAGCAGCATCACTTTTGCAGCAAAACTTCAACTTCTTAGCATTCAACCTCCGTTACTGATCCAATACTTCACCTTCTCAATTTCACACAGAACTAAATAGCACATCTGTTGCTGGACATTAGAGCACATCTGCAACAATATAGCACATCTACAGCAACCTCCATAGCATTCAACTTCCATTACTGATAGGATTCCATTACTGATACAATGCTTCACCTTCTCAATTTCACACAGAACTAAATAGCACATATGTTGTTGGACACCAGAGCACACCTGCAGCAATATAGCACATCTGTAGCAAACACCCAAGAAACACACCATAGACCTTGCTGCCATTAACAAACAACCAAACATTCATACAGTCAAAGCCACAGCATTCAACCACCATTACTGATACAATACTTCACCTTCTCAATTTCACACAGAACTAAATAGCACATCTGTTGCTGGACACCAGAGCACTCAATCAAGTTGTCAATTCCCTAAGCACATCCTGATCTGTCTTAGATTGAAAATAAAGTTGTGGACTGAAAAGTTGAAGTCCTTCCATAAAGGTTTCAATCACAAAGCAATTCTAATCTTAATCAACTCACATAGCTCACTCAGATTTGGATTAGCAGCTCTAAACACATTCATTTTGATGCTTCCAGACAGACCATAGTATAACTAATGAAATAGCATTCCAGATCTTCCTCTTCCTCTTCCTCTCCTTTATCATCCCTCCAGCCCACCAAACCAATAAATGATCCACCGAACCTAGTATAGCACCCTAAACATCCCACCAATTCATCATATTAGCCCAAATCTGCCAAACAAAAGGGTAGTAAACTAGCACATAATCCACAGATTCACTGTCTCTGTTACAGAACACACATACAGTGGAGATATTCCCATTGAGTACCCCTACTTTCTAAAGGAACTCATTTGTCTTTTTTTTTCCAAGCTAACCACCCAAATACTTGCACCTTGGGAGGGATGTAATTTAGCCAAACCAGTTTACTGATTCTCAGAGATGGACCAAGGCTATTGTGGACGCGCCTCGCGTGAGGGCCTCACCCCACAGTTCGGACTCGATTTGTGTCACGGTTCTTAATCTTGAACCAAAGAGTCCAAATCCGGCAAATCGTTTTGAGAAAACAGTTTTTTAGAAAAAAAGTGCCAAACATGGACTGCTTTGCCAAATACAGAGTCGCCACCTAAATATTTTTTATGGGGAAATTTAGGAAACCCTGACTCGGTGCCAAAGGCCACGTGTCCGTCATCACCAAAGTTGCCTCGGCTCGGGAGCTTGGGTACGATTGGGGAAGGTCAGCTATGAGCACCCCCTCTCGCCCGATCCGAAGATCGGCCTCTACTAACCGTGATATCTTGTTTTGAAAACATTACATGTCCTTATTCCGATTATTAGCCTAGAATTACTATGTTATGCGCACAACAAACAAGTATAGACCAAATCGCCCAAATTGGAACAAAACATTTCATGTTTGTTTTGAAAGTGATTTGCTACTTGCGAGTAGGCTAAAATGTAGGTTTTGCCACCCTTAAGTGGGCTTTAGAAAAGATGGTTTTGCCACTATCTAGTGGGCTTAAAACTCACAGTTTTAATGCATTATCCCAATTTAGGTAATTCAACCTCCATCCACAGGCATTCAAGCAGTTATATCACATAAGCAGCTAGCCTCATGGTAATCATGCTATTATGGCAACACTCACATGCATGCGGTATGCTAAAGCATAAATGCTTACCGAGTACTCCAAGCCAAAACAGAAGCTAGTTAGTAATCATATGCATGATCCTAGTTCATGTTAAGATGGCTAATGCAACACATGCAAGATGCAACTACAATAGGCTCAGCTATCCTAAAGATGGCATGTGAAATGCTGCAACTAACAGGTATTCAACTTGGAATTGAAATACAAGTGCAGTTAGTATGATGTACCGAGCCCGGTGCATGTAAGACAAATGTATGGATGCACGCATGCATAGCATAAGGTATGCTAATTTAAATATGCCCTAGTCTAACTATCATAAGCGGATAAATAAAAGGGAAGAAAGACGTGGGATTGGAAGACATACACACACCCACACACACTTATTACAATACGCCCTCACACGGAGAGACCGAAAGAATAATACAGTCCGAATAAATAATACTAAATTAATTATTACAAAACTCCTAATTAATTAACAAATTAAATGCAAAATTAAAATGGCCACAGCCCCACCTTCGAAATGTTTGGATGATGCATGCTCGACTCGTACTGCCCGGAAACCCGTTGCCATGGCACTGTTGCCTTTGTTTACACTGCCCTGCCTCTCTGAGGATCATACAAATTTTCAGACCTGCTTTGAATTACTCCCTGAGTGCTCCGGATTGCCACCGGC